>JAQGBD010000507.1:0-28694 GCA_034698165.1 Punctoribates punctum | reverse complement strand
TTCTTTAAAATTGTCTTCGGATTTGATAATCGACTGATTGTTTGATAGGTTTTTGGTTTCATAAGACTTGTATTTTCATCGCATTTAGACATCAGTTAAAAAACAATTCAAATATTATTTGCCTTTTATTTACAAAAACAAAACAATTGATTAATAAATTGAAATAAGTTCTGAAGAGTTGCGGCCATTGTTTAGAAGAATAACAAATTGTTTTCGGAATTAATTTATAAACTTTTAATTGATTTTTGATTGAAGTAAAAACAGATTTCAAATCATAAGTGAAATAATCGACGAAATCAGTGAAGGCTTTGATTCAAATCGTTACAAGTCTTTAGCAAAACGTATAAAAATTTTATTTTTTTGTGTAAAATATTTACTTTTCTTTGGATTTTAATTAAAAAAACGTTATTTTTATATAAAAATTATTAATCGATTTTAACAATAAAAGCAAAATATCTACAAATATGTTATAAATCCTTCAAATACTTTGCCATTAATTAAAACCTTCGTCTAAATTAAGTTCACTTTTAGTACATTAATGAGTTCTTAAAATAAAAATGAAGTGATTTCTCAAATATTAGTCGAATTTCAGTCAATTCGTTGGAAACAATAAAAATCTTATGAATTCATTACAAGTTATGAATAGAAATGAATAAAAAATATTTTTATATTCAGTGAAATGCATGTATTGATAGACAATATTCCACACAAATGTATGGATTTATATAAATGTCTGAGCGATGACTCGCATAGATTTGTCTCAAAGCCTATCATTGATTTGGAAACTCATTTCACGAATGATTCGCCGAATTCCTAAACAATAATTCGTTTATAACTTTCATTAGTTTTTTGGGTAAAATTGATTTCGTTTTCGAGTCTCTGATTTGATAAATGTTTGGTTAGATTTATGGCTCATTTTTTCCTAATATAAGAGATCACAGAATCTCGAGTTTGTGGGCACAGAATCGCATTGTTCTGCTCATCAGTCAAATGCATGGCTCGAGTGTTGGGCCATAAAAAATACAAATCAAATGCTTTGTACTTAAGATTTGTTTTTCTCTTTTCATAAAATGTTATGCGAAACAAATGACCACAAAAACCAACCCTACGTTTATGTCATCGTAATGTCGGTGCCGTCGTCACTGTCTTCAGTGGCCTCTTCACAGCTCCTGAGCTCCGGCTCACGGATTTCGTTGAGAAGTCGGATCAAGTTATCCAAACCGAGGGTAAAGCCATCGGTTGAGGACTGACTTGAGAAGTGGGTGTGTGCGAAGTCAATCATACGAATGTCAATCTTTTGGTGCGCGAACTGTCGCGAGTGGTCGCTGTGGCACACGTACTGTAACCGTCGGGTGCGCTGCTCTTTAGCCGATTTATTGCACTTTAGTTCAACACCACTGTCCATACTGTCCATTGATGAGTCGTCCTCTTCTTCACCACTACTGAGGTTCGGGCGCTTACGGTTCACAGTACTGGTGGTTCTGCGGCCGACACAGCCCTCACTCACAATCAACAGAGAAGTGGAGAAGAACCTGAGTGTTGAACGCAAGTCCTCCACAACTGATTTCAGTTCTTTCAATCGTTTGATTACACTTGAGATCAGATAATGGCGACCCTTGAAGTAGACCTACAATAACACAAAGAAGTGTTTATTTTAATAATTAATAAATATTTATTTGATTCACACGTCTTAACAGCAAAAGCGATAAAATCGCGAAGAATTCAAACAATTCTATAAACATTTCAATCATTTTTTGGATATTTCGTAATATTTCTATAAATAAGAAATGAGATAAGAGGCGAGCCTTACCTCCAGTTCTCTTTTGAGACCATTTTCTGTATTGATTTTTCTACCGTAATATTTGTCGACTTGATATAACTGGTAGGAGTCGAGGCTGTTCTGGTAGACCTGCATTCCGCACAGTCGGAAGCCTAGACATAAAAACATTAATTCAATCCCATCGAAGAGGAGAGGAATGAGTGACAAACCAAAAGCAGCGGAAGTGCTGGCCGCGCATTTGGCCATTTGTCGGTGCCGTTTCTCATCGCTGGCATCTTCCCCGTGCTGTCTGGTCCCCATCTTCAGGTCCAAAATACAGGGCAAGTGATAACGGGATGTAATGTTCTCCAAAAGCATGAAATCTATTTATAGAATTCATAGAATTTATACAAAATTTTAAATAAGATTTCATATGATTTATCAAATTCTCTCCAATCAGTCAAAACTAATGACTCAAACATCTGTCGAAATAAATAGCAAAATAAGTTTCGTCGGAAATGTTCCCTAATTTTGCTCAACGTTTGAATTATTATAGATTTTTAGTCAAATATATATTTGTTTTGACATTTTTTGCGCTCAGAATTAATTCCATTAGTTTTGGTGATAAAAATAGTGATAAGAATAATAATATTTGAATTGAGAAAAACAAAGGGACCGAACGTGTGTTGCAGTAAATTGTGTGTAAATACTGTGCGATAAGACTATTCATACATAGATTGCATATATTTTTGAGATAAGGGGAGAGACTCCGCGCAAAAAAAGAGGAATCCGGGAATTGAGGTCGACTTTGCACTCGTGGAAAGTTTCCACTGAATTCTTGTCAAGAATTTCAATCTTAAAAAACATTGAAATCTAATGGAAAGCCTCTGATTAACACATCTATAGGACTGCACTATAATTATAGGCAGAGATTAGGCGTAGATTTTATACAAATTTTGTGAATCGCTTTTATCAATGAATACTAATTTTAGTGAATATTTTTCGAGGGAAAGGTATTTAATAAGTACTCACATCTCTGACTGGGGCGCGAACTATAGGACTGTTGGCTTTCGGAGCGGCCTTGAGATAAGTCTTTCTGTAATAGTCGTCGATCATTACAACTGCAGAGTTGAACCCTGAGTTCAAAAACAGTTAAACCATTTTGGCTTAAATGGGGAACAGAATCGACTTACTTGAGCTCTGGCGGTGTGTGTGCTTCGGACTCGTCTGTCATCTCCTCAGTGGTGACCGTCTCAACCAATTGAGATCCTTTTATTGGATGGTATAGTATTGGACAGCCGTCGGTTTTGTGGACTTCGACCACTCCTGTGCCACAAACGGTTCCAATTAAAGGCACACAATTAGAGGACAAATGAGACAAACCTTTATATTTTGGAACAAATCCTTTCAACTCGTGAGGAATGTTTAGATAAAAAGAGAGTTCCCTCTGAACCAGTGGTTTACATAACGTACTCTTGTCTAACAGCATGAGTTGTGTGTGTCCGCCCACCTGTCCATCCGTAGACACATATAAGACAATTGCAGAGCGAAGTGGATGTTTTGGTCACTTACCTGATGGTCAAAGGGATGAAGAATTGTGTTCTTGCAGTTGTATGGATCTGTTGGCGAACTGGCTTTGGTGTGTCTGTTGGCCAGTTGTGTGTGTCCTGTCTGGTGCTCTCGTAGTTCTTGTTCAGGCATTTCCTGCATTTTGTTTGACTCGAGAAATGTTTAGCAATTAATGGATTCATTCAATCGTCTGTTCAATGGATCAAATGGTTAGCGCTTTTAAAGTGCTTTACAGCTGATTATGATATGAGAGATATGGCGGACAACCAGTGTTTGCTTCAAAGCGATCGATAGACTGTCGTTATGCCAACCGATCCCATAAATGAGAGCATATGACACGACGCGATCATATGACGACTCCCTCAGCACAGACTCTCTGTCGCACTGACTCGCGAGTTGAGCTCTGAGTCGGTGCCACCGCACAGACACTCAAAACAAGACTGAATATTACGCCTCCAAATGGTAAAAGTGTTGAACAAAACACACAAAACAAACACAACTTTAATAGCGTTACGCAAACACTTATTCACTGAAGCTTTCGCTCAGTTTTTCTCTGCCCTCAACTCGTTATCAGATCTAAACCAAAGCCAAACTCAGTTTTAAACAGAGCTCAAGAACTTAGTGAACAACGACCGGAATTAAACTTCACTTGTTTAGTAACCTGAACAACACAAGACAGCACTCAAAGTGCATTGGCATTGGCAGCAGCAGCTAGGACAGGCCAAAAAGCACTTTCCTCTGTTCCTCTATTTTATCAAAAATTAGATAATAGGAGTCAAACAACTCTTTAGGAATCCATTTAATTGAGGATCAGTTTATTAGAGACCAAGAATGCTGAGCACAAGTAGATGGCCTGATATTATCATGCTGATATTATGCTGATAATTAAATTGCAAATATATACAAACGTTGCATAAACACCATTGACCTTGAACAATTTGTCAGAATATTTTGATTGCAATTAACTAATGAATATTTGAGTTTCACTTATGGATCACAAGTTGTGATAGTTTATTTTTCTTGGCTCAACCTATCTCTGTCTCTAATCATGTGTAGTGCTATTTCAGGTTCAGTTTGATAGATAATGTTTCTATTTTGACCAGGTTTACAATCATTGCCGCAATAATTTGAAGTACACTTGAAATCCGTTTTGAAATCATCAGATTTGATAAAAATTATCCAAATTTGGTTTCAAATTCAAATTCTCTGACGTCTGAAGTGTTGTCGAAGTCGTGAACCAAATAACAGTCAAACAATACTAACAATAAAATTATAAAAACAAATCAAATGACAAATACATTAAAAAGTTTGAAGAACTCTACTCTTGGAATAAAAATAAAGATTTTTAAAGTAAATGTAGTTTTGGGTGGAATTTCACTGACTCGCCAAGAATATCATTAGCAAGGTTGTCTAAAAAATGAAAAATCCTTTGATAAATAGATGCCAAATAGAAATTTCCACCATGCTCATAAAAAGCTGAGTATATACTTGTGAATTATTCTTGGTAAATGATTAAGAATTATTAATTAAGATCTTGCTCGTTTCATTATAGTATAATGATTATACAGTAACAGTTACTGTTGTTTGGAAGTCTCTTCCAGCTATAAAACCATAAAGTGTTACATTATAGAGAGTGTAGAGAGTGTACGTGCACAATTTCAAGTAATAAATGAGGAAAAATTTTCCACACTTCAAATGGTTTGATAGCAAACACTTTTGATGCAATCAATTCGGTTGTAAAACAAGTGGTGAAAATATCCGCCAAAGAATTGATTAAATTTCTCGCTAACAACGATTCCTGGATCATTTTTAGTATACCTACAACTTGGAATAACTATCCTTGATAGAAATAATTGGGATTTCCAGGCAACCAATATTTGAAAATATTCTCATTTATTCTTAATTTATATTTCTGTCAAAAGAAGGGAAAAATTATTTTTTTATCCCAATTTCCTAAAATGTTTCATAAAAGCGCTGATTTTACATATTATCAAGATCAATTTCCCACGAACTTTAGTTCTATGAGATAATAACAAACAATTAATGATATGATTTCCTGGTCTAAGGTTTTGCCACTTTAGTTGACAAAAGTGATTACAATTTTGTTTACCAATCGTTATATTATTTGATTTTTTTGTGGAAAATTTTGGAGAATTAGTTTCAAAATTAGCGGAAATTTAAGTTTAATTAAAAAGTGATGAGAAATACTGTAATATGATTAGAGTTGACCCAAATAGTAGGCGCTCCGGCCTTAACCCAATCCATTTATTGGTATGGATGTGCAGATTCTCGAAGGAATCAATAAATTTAAAATCAAAAGTCATTTGATTTTTAGGTTAAATGGATTTTTAGAGATATTGATTGCATTTCACATATTTATTACATTTTTCTTGCAATCAATTAATTTTGTCGACAAATTTTTAACAAATATTTTTGGAAAGGGTTGGAAAGAGTTGCAAAACATCAGAAAAAACTCTATTTTCATAACCAATGGGTAATCAATGCGTCAAAACATTTCCAGAATCGCCACTAAATTGCAAACATAATAATCTAATCATACAATTAATGGATAGTAAATACAATAATAAAATTACAGAGTTGTTGAAAGTGTGGCACACCATAGAAGAGACTCAAATTACTTTTATTGGCAAGATATTTTGGCAAGATAATAATTCATCTCTAGTATAGATCTATACTCTAGAATTCTACTTAACTCAAACTATTTTTATTAATTTTCACATAGTTCCTATTTGCCTAGTTCCCTCTTAACCTTGATTATGGTTCCAAAAGTTTATGAGTAATTGATCTTGGTAATTTAGAATATTCCTCAATAATCTATTTAAAAATAAGGGTAAAAATATGTTTACAAGCAATAAATCAGATACACTGAAACTATATAGATATATTTTTGAGGGATATCCCTCTGTTCTGATAGACACCCTTGATCATATTTAATCTTTTAATAGACACTAAAGAATCGAAGTGTTGCTCACCCCTGAAAAGTATAGGTTTATTAATACGAGACTTGTTTTCAAAAAGTGGTCTGTTTTTGAAATTTAATTAAATCGTGTGATTCGTGTCATTAATCAATTAATTAAAAACAATAACAAATAGTTTGTCTCTAAAAACACATTCTTTGGTAACAAACAAATCGATTGAATTATTAGACATACATTTATTGCAGACATAAACGTCTCAGTTATTGAAACAATTTATTTATTTTCTGATTTCAATCATTTCTTTAAAATAAAATTCTTTTTGTTTTCTAAATAATTGAATAAAAGCCATAATTTCAGAGTTTGAACAGTTCTTCGACAGTAATCGGTTCCTTCACAAGAGTTTTCTCAAACTGTTGTCCCGCCGTTTGTTTGTCTTTCTCTGATTTACTCGACTTTTGTTTGGAACCAATTTTTAAGACACTTCTTCGACTGACTGACATCCGTCTCACTCTTTTTCGTCTGATCTTCTTTTTAGGCCTCTTTTTACGCCTTTCTCTCAACTTCTTCCTCTTGAGTGACTTCGATCTATTCCTCGCAACTCTTTTAGCCATTCAATCAATTATATGAGAATCGGATTTAATTCTTAAGAACTTTTAAACCCTTAACTGTTGAGATTTAAAACCAAATTGATATTCAATTATTGTTGCATGCTTATTTCAATAGAAGAGTGAGAACAACAATACCTGATTGTCGACCGTATTTGACAAATAGTTTCTCATTTTTGGTAATAAACAAATGGATTCAAATATCAAATATTTATTGGTTCCAGAAATCAATGTCTTATTATATAAATCAATTGATATAATAATTGATAAATCAAAGAATAAATAATATTTTTTGTCAAACATATAATAGAAATGAAAGCTCTTAGACTCAAAAACAAGAAATTCCCAAAATATTTGTCTAAAAGTAATGAAAAGAAAACAATTCAACAAAATTCCTGATAAATATTGGGAACATTTTTACCGATAATTCAATTCTAGCGAAAAATTTGTTTAATAATTACTAAAAACTAAAATTAGAGGCGATTCCAAAAAAATCTATAGCAAAGTGAAGACAATTGAATGGAAGTCCCAAATGGTAGTCCTGTTCTTCTATTGCATGTCATTGCCCTCACATGGCCTTAACCTTCAACTGTTTCATTTTGGGGGTCTTCCTCTTGAGTTCGCGTTTGTATTCTTTCTCTTCCCATCGGCGCTGCTTTTCAGGATCAGACTCATTGAGCATTTTCTCCTTCTCCTGTCGTCGGCGCTCGTCTTTCTTGAATTGTGCCAACTCCTGTCTCTGTGAATGGGTCATCTTCAGGTACTCCTCCTCCACTTTCTGTCTGTTCTTCTCGGCCTTCATTTTGCCCTCTTTTGAGAGACGGAATCTCTTGACTTTGTCTATCGAGTAGAAGACCAGTTGAAGCAATGGTTTCAATCGTTCGATGTCTTCAACGGTTCGGCTGCTATTACTCGGGACTGACATTCAAACCATTAGTTTTGGGGATAAATAAAGATTTTTAATTGACTCACAATTGAAGGCAAAGATCAACATTTTCTTAGTTTCTGGAAGTTTTATGGGTTGAGTGTCACTGAAAACCAAATAAAGACATTATCTCTGGATTGAGGACAGAATATAATACTCTGATAGCTTAAGTCCTGCGTATTGATCGGTGAAATGGATGTAATCGATGCAATCCTCGTACTTCTTAAGTAGTGAAATGACTTTGGCGTCCAAGAGAACCCCCGCCGCCTCTCCTATTTCGCTGAGAAGCACATATTTATCGCCGGAGACGCCGTACTTTTCGGGCGACTTCTTCTCCGGACAGAAAGTGTTCTAATATAACAAATAAGACAAATGAGAGATCAAATCAAAAGAGATTTTCTCAATACTGACGATATCGTGAACTTCTTTGGCCAGTCTTTGAGCGCTCTTTTTGCTGGCGATGCAAAAGACATAACTGTCCATCGAATCGGCATTTAGTGTGACTCTAACCAACTGTTTGGACACATTTTGGACATTCAATTAGTAATCAAAGCAATTGTAAAGACATACGATTTGGTCCGTCGATGGCTTGAAATAGTTTGAGAGGACGTTCACTAAGTCCTGTCTCTTAAGAAACTTCAACTCAACTAACATTCCTTCGACACAAACCCTTCCACTACACCACAGAGTGAACACACTCTCAGTCTCTTTGATAAGACCCGGATTTTCGATCTCTTTCTTGCCGTCGTCGCCGACGAGAGCGAAGTTAGAGTAAAGCAGCTCTTTGTGGACATCAAACCAGGTGTCGGCCATTTTCTGATTCTTGGATCGGCCGGCGATGAAGTTAATGAAATATACGACCAGACCTGCGATCATAAGGAACTCCAAGTAATAGGACTCCCAATTGGAGCGCAAATGGAGCGGAACTTTGGTTATCTTGAGGTCCGGCTTCTTATTCGTGTTTCTGTCGGTCGACTCAACTCTATCTCCGGTTTCGTCGAATTCGGAGACATTTTCGAACTCTTCGTCGTCCTCTTCGTCTTCAACCGTGGATTCGCTTTCATCTGAGTCTTTGGCCAAATTGTTTTTATCGACCGAAGCTCTCTCCGGTTCCTCATCGGTATCGTCGATGTCTTGCAATTTATCGGTAATAACGGGTTCGATGTCTTCATCAATCTCTTCAAACTCTGCGAACTCGTTGTCTTCATATTGTTGTTCAGACAATTTAGAAGCCACTCCGACACAACACATCTCAAGAAGTAGAGCCAACACTAGATTTGTGGCCAAAATCAAAGACAACAGATTAGAATATCTGCGTCGGAAGCGGGAGAATAAAAAACCCATTTTTTATTTCATTAGATTTATTCAAAAGTGGATGAAATAGACGAAGATTTTCCTCAAAAACCAGATAATTATCACATGTTTTGCATTGAATTTCACTAAAAAATCAATAGAGAGTTGTCTTGAGTTGAGTTGTGTTGAGTGTTGTGTTGACCGGCATTAGGGCTCTGAAGGCCTTCCCTTCCATAGTATACGTCATTTGGCGAAAGGCAATCATTTTTTACACCTTTTCACTGATTTTTATATTCAGAGGAATTTTATTTTTATCGAAAGAATGGGTGAAAAGTAGAGAAAAGATTTAATTCAATGAATAATTGAAATGAGTTTTTAATTTCAGCGGCCATTGAATTCTGGCGGCTCTTTCTCCTTATCCTCTCGCCGTCGGTCCCGACTTCTGCGGCGCTCTCTGTCGCGGGGACTGCGCGACCGTTTCTCCCGATCGCGTCTCTCTCGGGAACCACTGCGAGGCGGTCTGCGCTCCCGCGGACTTCGACTGCGGCGCCGAATAGGAGACAAACTCCTCGAACGAGACCTTCCCGTCACATAACTGGCCAAACGGCGCTCGATAGCAGCCGCACGACGTCTGCCATAAAGTTCTCGTCTCAGTTCCCGCGATATTGGCTTCAAATGCATGAAATTACAGAAACCACTTCGAGTGCACTCTCTTTCAGACAGAATAAGATTAGTTTAAGACTTAAAATCGAGGGTCAGTTGTATTCTATACCCCATTTCGTATTGTCGACAACAGGCCTCTCGAAAGTCAGTGACCGGAGACAACTCCGCATAAATAGGACGTCCGCCGAACCATCTGTTGTTGAGCTCCTGTTGAGCCTTCTCTGCGTCTTCTTCTCTACGGAACTGACGACAAACCGAATCAATTAATTGCATCACATTTGAAGAGAGAATACCTTTACGTAAACGTTTCCAACCAAATGGTCGCCCAAATTGTCGCAGACATTCATTTCCTCGATTTCTCCGTATTTGTCCTCCAACTCAATGAAGACGTCCTCAAAGAAGTTGTCAAAGTGTTCCTGAGCCTCTTCGTCAGACATCACTTTTATTCCCTGCAATTGCATGTCTGCAGACAAACAATACATTAAAACAACTCATTTACCACAAGAAAAAGACAAACCATTGGTTCCGTCACTGCTTTGGCCGATGTTTTGCGGGTTTTGATACAAATTTTGTAACAAAAGAGTCTAATAATCACCGAAAAGACAAAATAAAAGACAAAATTAGTGTCAAAGAGAAGATAACAGAAGAAGTATTGAATACCTGACTGAAAGTCGGCTTATTATGAATACGGGAACAGCGGTCTCCATGACGACAGGCACCGATCTTGAAGTAGAAGGAACAGTTCACTCTGACCAGGGTGACAAATGGTAACAAAGGCTTAATTTCAGGCTTGAAATTTGAATCCGAGTACTTACTTGTCTTTTTCGGTGCCGAAAATCGACGCCAAATACTCAGCCATTTTGTCAGCGAATGATTAGCTCTTATTTGATGAAAATGCCACTGATTTTAATGTCGGACACAATCAAATCAGTGAACAATTGATGTCTTTTACGGCCAAAAGAACCGATTGTTTGCCTCTTATTGATTACCAGATCTGCTTTTAATCCGTTCAAAAACTATGTACTCTTTTTTGTGGGTTGAGTTGAGTTTAATGAAAAGCTATTTTCTGTGGAGTGGTCTCAAAGGGTCTCAAAATTGTGGATTTGAAGTAACGCTTGTTTAGAATATTAGAAAAATGTTCAATACTTTTGAATTGATTACATAAATAATGTTTATTACTATGGATTGAAAATTGCAATAAATTTAATCAGTTTTTCCTTAAAAGGGGTTTAGATTTTGAGTCGTTTTATTTGATTTCATTATTGAGTTTGAATTTGTGTAACGTTTTTATTGAAAGGACTTTTCCATCGATTTTATTATTGTTTACAAATATTTCACAAAAGATCGCAATCTTTTGACACTAAAATCGGTCCCAATTTTAAGAGATTTTTGTTCAGAAATTGATTATCGATTTTGACCACAGATTGAGGACATCATAGGATGGGAGCGCTATTAAGTGTGTTCACTGTTGGACAGGTATGTCTTGAATATCAGACAATGACTTCAATGTCGATGACATTCAATTTTAAAACGCACTGCCATTGTCTGACATCTCTGCCATTGTCTTTGCTCTGACCCGTCCCATAGTTGGCCTGTTGCTGCTCTTCTGCGGCCTGTGGTCTCTTCGGATGCTGTCCGTCGTGTCGGAACTCGACGGCCGCCCGAATTATGTATGCGTTGATGCTATTGCTGACCACAATTGTCGGGTGGCTTATGACTACGCCGTGGGTCGAGGAAAAGATGAAAGACGTTCCCTTCTGTAAGGGAACCGTCAATTGCGAGAACGCCGTCGGATATCTGGCCGTATATCGGGTTATGTTTGCGCTGACAGTCTTTTTCGTTGTCTTCTCTCTAATGATGATCGGAGTGAAGTCATCAAAGGACGGAAGGGCTGCCATTCAGAACGGGTTTGTCTCTTAAAATATCAATTAATCTGATTATTGATAAAATGGACTCTCGATTAGGTTTTGGGGAATCAAATATCTTCTTCTGATTGGTCTAATGGTCGGCGCGTTTTTCATTCCTGAGGCCTCTTCTTTCGGCGAAGGTTTGCCTCTCTTTCCGATTGTATCCAAACTTTTATTAATTCTCTGTTTTAACCCAAAGTCTGGAAATACTTTGGACTTATCGGTGGTTTTCTCTTTATTATGATTCAACTGATTCTGATCATTGACTTCGCACACGGATGGGCCGAGAATTGGGTCGAACAGCTCGAAGAGACCGGTTCTAAGGCTTATTACTACGGTATGAGATGAGAGCACAGCCCTAAACAGTCATTTGCTTGAATTTGAATTGTTTTCAGGGCTAATATTCTTCACAATTTTGCACTATTTGGCGGCCATCACATCGATTGTCTTGTTTTACGTGTATTACACGCACTCCAGTGGATGTCATTTACATAAGTTCTTCATTTCACTCAACTTAATATTGTGTGTCATTATGTCTGTCCTCTCGATTCTGCCCAAAGTTCAGGAATGTATGTATTTAACAGATTTATTAGTTTTATTCCATTCGATGACTCAATCAATTGGTGGTCCCTTCAGATCAGCCCCGCTCTGGACTGTTGCAGTCCTCTCTGATCACTCTCTACACGGTATACCTGACCTGGTCTGCGATGAACAACAATGTGGACGATAACTGCAAACCATCGCTGTTTGTCCACCAAAGCAGTGGTCACTTCGACAGCCAATCGTTAGTATCGTTGGGGCTGTTCTTCGCCTGTGTTTTATACTCAAGTATAAGGACGTCGACCAACAGTCAAGTGGGGAAACTGACCGGGGCCAATCAGATACTCATGAATGACAGCACAACTGGCAATGGTATGCCTTCAATAGATTTATAGAAAATATATTTTTATTTCAATTTATAGAATACTATTTTAATAACAATTTTCGCTTTCAGTGAATGCCTTTATTTTTCAGTTAATTTACATTTTAGTTGTTTTCCACTCTTTATGTCTTTACTGTTATTAAGTCTTGTGATCATTGATTGAATAATAGGCGGATCTTCTTCTCATCTGACCTCAAACGAAGGTACAGACACTTGAGATGTTTGAATATATCTTTAAATGAAGTGCTTTTCATTCGATTACTTCTTTTTAAAACTAATCTTTATTTATGTCTTCTTTTAATTTATGAAATTCTTTATTTGTTTGCCTCTAATAGGAGGAGAGGACGGCGGCATCGCTGAGAAAAAGGGCAATACGTGGGACAATGAAGACGATGGAGTGGCCTACAGCTGGTCGTTCTTCCACTTCATGTTCGCTTTGGCCACACTTTACGTAATGATGACTCTCACCAATTGGTATAAGTAAGTGACCACTCATTCAATGGTTGAGACACCGTTTAACCCCTTTCTGTTTCAATCAAAGTCCGATTGAGAACAGCAGGAACTTTAGCGAAAGTCTGGGCTCGATGTGGGTTAAGATTGTCTCCTCTTGGGTGTGCTCTGCACTCTATACCTGGACTCTGGTGGCGCCCATTGTTCTGCCCGATCGGGAATTCAATTGAATGCTTACAATATTTGACTGAATTTTCAACTCTTTGAGTCATTTATTCGAATATATGTTTCGGTCTATTATAGTGTTTATATATTTTCTTTAATTTAAATTAAAATTCAAATGTCATTCCTATTAGTCTTTATTCTTGTCTTAGAATTCAATTATATTTAAAATTATTAATACTATTATATAATATTAAACTCATTATTAAAATTGAATATTTGTTCCATTAATTTATTGTAAATTTTCTCTTCTGTTCAGCCAAAGAGTGGGCTCTCCTGTTGAGCGCCAGAGTCGGAAAAGACTGCCTATTGATCATCAGTTCTTGAAATTTGAATAAAAAATGAGAAATGTTTTGGTTTTGATATCAGTTTTATAGTGTTTTCATTTCCTAATTATTCTTCAAAATAATTGCAAACAAATAATTAGAAATTAAATATTCCTTTTGTGTGGTATTCCTCTCCTATTAGAGTCTATTCTTCTAAAGCAAGTTATCGATCAGTCGGTGCTTGTCTTCAATGCGCGTCACAACAGTTATTCCATTCGCTGTTCCCTTCATTTGCCACCAGTTTTTCTCTCTCCACAACTGCTAACCGTTGGGTCTGTTTTAGTGGAACTCCAATACTCTCCGCAAAGAGATATCAAAACTTATTATTCATCTCTATTTCACATAATTCTGTGTCAAAAGCTTTCGTCAAATTTGTTGTACAATAGATTTTCTGTAAAGAAAACTCATATTCAAAGACTTGATTCTGAGCCCAACACAGAGCACACCATCGATCACAACATTTAAACGTAAGTAAACTTTTCATTGAATTCTGTTTGGCATTCCGTTCAGTCTCTCCTCTCAGAGAAAAACTTTTGAATCCATCAAAATTCTGTCCGTTTTTCGAATTATTAACAAATGATTTTCATTGAAAAACTTCTATTAGTTTTCAAATCACAATCAGATTGAAAGACAAACCATTAATCAAATGCTTTTCTGTTTTGTTATTCAAGTGTTGCATAAAATTGATTTAAAACTCTTTAGGAATCATTTGTGACAACAATTCGAGTCAGAGATGTGCCCAGAATTCGGTGTTTGAATCCCTTTTGCACGAATTCGATTATAATTTTAACAAGCTCACATTTACTATATAGTTAACATCAGAATAGCATGATATTAAGCATCTCATGATAACATCCAATTCATTTAACAAATCCTCTGAATATACATAATTTAAACCGAATAATCTGGGTCATTTGGTTTATATTTTGAAAATGAATTAAATATTAACGGAAATTGTGGCTTTCAATTCAATTGATCAATAATTAAGCATGCTTAATTTGAAAACTTAAGCTCATTAGAGCCCAAATTTATATTGAATTCTATTTGATTTTAAAAATTAAAATCGAAAACACTATGAAATCTATATTTAATTGGGGTATAAATTGCTCGATATTTCACTTATACTTCAAATCAATTAAGGAATTGACAAAAAATTTCAAAAATATTGCGAATCATTAAAATTTTAGATAACTTTCCATTTGATAAATGAATTTCATTAATGAAATAATTACTTCGAATGCATTCAAAATGAATTAAATTTATTTAATTTGAAATTCATTTTCTCTGATATAAAGAGTGGAATAACTGAAAAATTTGCTGAAATTTAAATAATTGCAAACTTTTTTTTATGTATAATAAATGCCTGGATATTGAAAAACGAATTAAATTTCAGAATAAATTTTCTGATAATTAATTTTTATATATCAGAAAAAAGAAGTAAAAAAAATCAAAGGCAATAGAAGTTTAATCTTTTTCCAACCAATAGTTTCCTGCAAACCCTAAAAATAAGTCGAATTCCGAAGGGAACCGACGGAAACTCTAATTAGATATTCTGTTCACATAATTCTTGGTCAACATTTAAGTAATGCTTTTGTAATCATTTATATTCATTGCCTTAATAGAGATGAGAGTAGAAAGTTGTGAATAATTTTTTTGCTTATTGTATGAAATGTTAGACTTATTAATATTATTGTCGTATATTTGGGGACAAAATATATATACGGCTTTTGTTTTGCATTATTTAATGATTTTCTTTATGCGCTAACGATAGACGAATATTAAACAATTTTACTCTTAGTCAGTCACTGCCAGGCCGTCCACTTTTAGTGCCATTCACAATGGGCTTTCTGTCGCGTTTTATGTATCGATTTTTGCTTTTGTTTTCAAGTAATTAATCACTGAGCTAGGTCAGGACAATTCTGCGTCAATCGGTTTATTGTCAAGGATAAGCCAGGTCTTTGATCCGTTAAAGGTTTCAAATGGTAATCGTTGCCAGAAATGTTGAATTTGAACTTTATCTTGGACATCCTTTTTTAGCCTAACTATAAAACAATAAAATAATTGATGATGCTCATTTTATGGTGAAATTAGGCGTTATCTTCTAAATGTCAGGACTGCTATTAAATTTTTGGGTTAAAAATGACCAAGTTTGTTGTTAAAAATAACTCGTATAGACCTGACAAATAAAATTATGTCCGAATAATCGAAATTTAAATGAATCTAGATCATTTGTGGCTCATTGACCATAGATTTTATAGCGATTAACGCAAAATATTTTGATTAAAATAACCAAAAACTAAAACATTTGTTTTGAAATTAGATTTTTATGACTAAAATATAATTCTGAAAAGCCTTGAAATTTATGACATTATTATCGCATTATCACAAAAATTATGGAAATTTCAATTCAAAACTATTCTATAGAGATATCCAAAAGTTGTATAAAGTTTCCAAAGATTAAAAAAAACTGAATTATATTTTTCTGATAAAAATTTTTGCAAAACAATATTTGGAAGAAATGAGAGAAATTGAAAAGTTTTGCCACAAATTATAGACTCAGACTATAAACAGTTTTGAAGTCGTTTTTCCATTAAAAATAACTTATTTTCAAACGAAATAAACAGCTTTTTGTCTTCAATTTCAATCATCTATTCTGTTCGGTTACACAAAAGAGAAGACAATCATCTTAGAAGACTGATTGCCAAGGGGCTCAGCACTATAAGTTCAATCTTGGTCGAAAATCTTGAGTTTTCCCTCAAAACTAGAGCATTAACTTGGTATTTCGAACTTATCATCACTGAAATGAGTAATTAAAACTTGAGCAAAACTGAGCTAGTTCATTTAATGTTATCTAGAAAGGGAAGTGCTGGCGATCACTGATCTCATACTCTAATTGCGTGTCTCTATCGGCAGTTAAGCCATTGAATGTCTAATCATTAACAATATCTCAATCAAACATTTATATTCCGATCCCTTTCTTTCTATTCTATCATAAGGTCTTATATATGGTTTCAATGTTTAACAAGGATATAGAAATAGCTTCTCTGGTAATCATGTAATTACTCCAATTTCCAGCTTTCCTTCGGCAGCAGTCCGTCTGTGAATAGGCTTTGATTTGAGTCTTTGTCATAAATGAATGCAAATTAAACTTTAACTTAACACGAACATTTATTTGATAAACTCAACAAGATAGCTCATTGAATTTGGTTTTCAAATGTGTATCGTTCCATATTGTGTCGCATTTAATCAATGGGATGATTGGGGATAATTAATTTTTCAGAATGTCTGACAGGAATTACATAAGATATTTGATTTGGGGATACACACAATGGACAGCCATTTATTATGTATTAAATAGTTATCTTCAGACATAACAACAACAAGAAGTTATGATTTCTACCAATAATTCAATAGTTTATGAGTTATTCTGTGCTTCTGTTTAACAAATGATAGTCTTTTCTTTGCATCAATTGTGACATTCAGTGAACGAAAAACAAAAAAACATGAGTTTCGATAAAGTAATCGCACGGAATGGAAATATATGGCAATCCATGGGACCAAATATATGTTGACTATTACTAAAAATATACATAAGAGTAAAATAATAGATAATTAGAAAAGTAATTAAAACGAATGTCAATTAATTATCCGACTCTTTCGCTGGAATATTGATTCCCTCTCTCAGTTGTTTTGTGTGATATCGACATCTAATTCAGTCATTCAGTCATTCCTTTTCTCATTTATTTTTAATTAGGGCTGAATCGAAATCGAATGATTGAATTGGAAAAGATGAGCAAGTCAACTTTCTATAATAGATAAATAATTATCAATCTATCATGTATTATCAAGATATATTTCACCAAAGATTTGTACTATCAATGTTGATGAATTGAATAAGCCAACTATGGGAAAATACAAGCTTGCATTCAATAAATTATCATGTTTATAGGCTGAATTGCCATGTTTACTAACCCAGGTGTTTGTTCTGTATTAAATTCCAGAATATATGTGACTTTTATTTCGTGTTTTTATTAAAGAAAATTCAATTTGAAAGAAGACTATTATAATTCTGAGCGAAAAGTTTTGTTAAAGTAAGCAAATTAAGGCACAGAATAAGCAAAATAAGCGAAAAAATTCATTTTCGACGCTTAGAAAAGCATTTTTTCATTAGTTTAAGATATGGTAATACTTATCGAAACCGTTTCCCAAAGAATATGTTTAAAGGATTTACATAAAAAAGTTTTCTCTTCCGACACAATCTTTTTTTGTGGCTTTGATTTTCAAATAGAGATAAGAACTGATATTTTCAAAGAAAAGATAATTTTTTGGGGGAAATGAATATTGAATTAAGTGTTTGTTTGCACTCTTGGAAGAGAAAATGTTTTCATAAAATACAATAAATCGATGGCTTTTCTCATTTAAATTGACGTTCAATGTGAAGAAGAGAAACAAAAATAATTATTTTTCTTATTTGTTACTAAATATAAGTCGAAATATTGTCCAAAAAAGTCATTTATAACTTATGTTAATACACTTCAAAGTATTCTTCACTGCTTTTGATCCATTTTTTAAACATTATATTCGAGTATATTTACATTCAAATCGATTGTTTCCCGAGTTTTAAAACAATATTATTCTTCGCTTTCTATTCTTCTTATGACATATTTAGTGTGTTTTTCATTATCTTTCAAGACATTAGACATTTTCTTTTCCCAACGTTTTGTATATTCTTGTCATTTATCACTCATATGAATGAAATGGTAAATAAAATCGATTAAAAATCTTTAAGATTTTGTCTTTAAGACCGCTTTTATTTGAATGAAGAACAAAAAATTCCAAAATAAATGGAATGCCATAAGTCTTGGCCCAGACTTTAAAGACATTCAAATTTCATTTATCTGAGTCTTTGCTAAGTTTTCTCCTGAAATAGTCTTAAATCCCAAAAACACTTTGCATTGGAAGACAAGTGACAAACGAATAAAAGAGGAAAAGTCTTTTGCATTTTTTATGGAGCGGTCTAACCACTGAAGATCAGGGTTTGTGCATAGAATAATCACCAATTGATTGACAGCTATAAATTCATTGAATACAGTCGTCGACAAAAAGTTTACCTTGTCAAATTAGATAATGTAACCTGAGGTTATTTAGAAATTAGAATAAATTTGCATATTTCGCTAACTTCCCCCCTGAGTGCCCCACATATACCCCACATATAACTCCATATCTCATGTCATAAACGAGTTATGATTGAAATTTCTTCGAGAGATTTGTTTTTCATCTATTCTTATAAATAATTCGGAGATTTGGCTGAAATTCTTATTCTCTTATGACTTGAACCGAAAATTAATTTAATTTTTTTCATTTTATTTGCGTTTCCGTAAAATGAATGACTGTTTTCTCCGATGGATTTCCATTTTATTCATCGCAACTGATTTCTAATCCAAAGAATTGAAATAAATTAATTTCTAAAAATTATCGATTTTTACTTCAAATTCAATTTATTTCACTTATGTTTTGCATTCAATTTTTTCCCCATTTCATATGTCTGTGAATTTATACGAATAAATTTGTGATAAAAATTTGAGAATAAAGAGCTCGGATTCATTGTTCGTGAAATCCCGGATATTTGAACAAGATTATTACGCCAGAATTGAGTCGGAAAGCTTAACAAATTTGAGCAAGCTAATGACTAGGCTAAATTTGGTTCAATCCCAATGATTTAGTGATGGACAAGGGAGTATAGCCACAATACCCCCCTATTTTTTGTCTAGAAGGTCCCTTCTGAATTTTTGCATTTTTTCTCATTCTAATTTATGAACAATAATGAATTTAGGATTCGAGTCAGTAAGAACCTAGATAATATTTCGCAATCCGAATTAATCTGAAGCTAATTGATAAAGGTCCCTGTTCGGATGTAGCTTCTAATTGAAAGGTTATCAAGCTATGTTTGACGTCATCGATTTTAGTGTTAGCCATTGATTCTGATTTGTGTCGAATCAGTTGGAAATAACAATTTATCAAGCTCTAATTAGTATTCATTATTCGCAGGCATTGGTGGCCCACAATTTGACAGTTTGTTTTTGATTAAATTCTGTGCCGACTCTTCCCTCAACTCAATTCTCAATAGAATAATGAGCCGATCCTTCAGTCAATTCTCAGAGGCTTCCAAAGAGATGTTTGAGTCAAAGATAAAGCCGAAGATATTTTCGGTGGAAAGACATTCAATTGGTTTCTCTTTTTCTTAAAACTCTTTTTTCGTTAAATGCGGTCTTTTTTGTCAATGGGTTTACTCAAAAAGTGAAGCCTTAGTGGGAATTGAATAATTGATTTGAAGAAAAGCGGGAAATATTTCTTCAGAGCTCTGACTCTCGACCAGAGCTTTGTTTGAATAGACACTTCTTAAGTGTTTTGGTGAGAATGGAAGACAACGGCTCTCAGTATTTGATGTTTGGATAGTTTTGTTTGTCAGTTGACTCGATTCTTGAATTTATTCAGTGACTGTCGAGTCCATAGCCAGAGCTCCCGACACATCAGTGGACGAAATCTAATTAATTAAATTTATTGCTTTTATCTTAATTTAGTTCTTCGCCTATTCTCTGAAAAGACTTCTTCTTTAGAAGATATAATTCAATGATAATCACTCCGATTATTGTTATTAAGTGATGCCCAAGCACCTTCGATCAGGAAGGGGGGTTCAGAGGTGCTATTTCAATTTTCAAGTGAATGTCCATAGACGTAATGTTAAAAGTTCTCAGCTCGAGGGGGGGGGGGGGTAGGAACAAAAAGTCTATTTTTTTGGACCAAATCTTGGGGATGGGTGGTTCCGTCGACAAAAAATGTCAGGGGAAGGGGGTATTTTGGCCATAATCCCTTTGGGCATCACTGGTTATTACCGCTGATGACCAAAAAGCAACAAATTATATAAAGAATGCTTATAGCGGTTGAATTTGATCACCAGGATAACTTTATTGCCGACACTTAACCCATATTTCTTTTTAGCTTAGATGAGAAATAAACAGTTTTATTGTTTGGATATTTGTTTCATCTAATCGTTTCATTATATACATGATATATATTTTGCCAGAGAAACAGTGAAATAGTGATCTTGTTAATCTCATAAGTTGTGATTGAGGGTAGTGGCAGAAATCTTGCTAGCTAAGTTTGTCTCTCTGTCTGATGTCCTCATTTTCAAAAATGACTATTTTGTGTGAATGAAAGCAAGTAGACGTTGAAATTGAATGCCCTAGGTTGCTTCTGTGATAAATTAAAGCTGGACCAAAGAACCAGACTTTCATTCACAGGGAATAGGTTTTGAAGCTGATAACAATGTGTGGCATTGTGTCTTTGAGCCAAATTTGCATGCTCACTTTCTTGTTAAACATTCAATTTCATCTGGATCATATAATCTGAGCAATTACAATTACAGTACACGTTTTAAACATATAAATTTACATATATATTGCTCTATAATCCACAAGTTAATGAAGTATACCCTTGACAAAGACCCTGGGCATCAATGATTTCAAAACTGTTACAAACATTGATTAGTTTAAACAAATTGTTAAAACAGTTTTGTTATTCTAAGAATGAAATTAATTGGAGACAAAATTTGCTCGTTTATTACTCGCAGCTATTTTAGTGTTACATTTATTTTATTGCAAATAAGAGCCGACAATAAATCTGTTTAACAAATATTCAGTTCATTTCGTCTCTGATTTAAGACCAAAACTAAACTTAATTCAGAAAAATGGAAGTATTAATCAGTGATGTCTAAAGGGGGGGGGGGGAATATAGCCAATAATATCCCTTTATTTTTTTACTAAAGGGGACCCTCAGAATTCGGTCAGAAAATGTACCGTTCCTTGATCAAAATTCAATGGGAAAGGTTTGGTCAATATTGGTGATGACCCCCTCACCCGAGAGGATATTTTGCTGCTTTTCCTGTGATCTCTGGTGTATGGAAATCACAGGTTTTTAATATATTCTGGAAATGAGATTTCAAATAAACTTTTTATTTATTCGACAATTGAAGTGAAGAAACGGTAAAAAAAGTCAATGAGTTTTATGTGTTTTCCGTATCAATGGCTAAGAATATGATTTTAAAGAATTTATTTATGAGTCGAGTATTTATTTGAAATAATATTATCCATGCATTTGATGATCAAAATAGTTATTCTCAATTCGTATCGGATTTTTAGACAATTTTTATTCATTTACTTCACTCGAGTCTATGAATAAAATGACTTCTTTTCTCCTGAAGAATAAGGAATAAAAAACTCAATATTTTGGAGTCAAAGCGATGAACAAAATTGTTTATTCAATACATATCGCGTGCAATAAAGGAGTGACTGATGTCTAGTCATACCGATCCTCTGTTATAATAAAAGTAAAACACAGGAAAGTTTCATAACAACAGCAGAAAAAATATTAGAGGAAAGGGATAAGAAAACTAAGTGAACACATCAGTGAAGTTAGACATAAAGACAGCTAAAAACCTATTACATAAAGTAATTTGATTTATAGCATATCTCGCACATCATATTCTCTAACTTTGCTAGTTGTTCATCACTCGTATTTACTCCGCTGACAAAGACTTTTTTGGTTATCTTCTGGTTTTCTTTTTCTATATTCTTTGCAAAAAAACATTATTAAAAAGAGTTTTTGATTTCATTTTTCTGAGTCAACGGATTGAAAGCTATTCAAGAATTGAAATCTTATTTCAAATTTTGATACAAATTTAAGTACAGAATATTCTGTATTCGCCAATAGAGCCCTGAATTCAATCAAACACTGAATTTTTGTTCTGTTGCTATAGTTTGGTCAGAGCTTTTCAGGCATTCCAAGTAATCTATTGTGAAAACTCAACCTAGGATAACAATTACCAGGAAACGTGTTTGCCTGTTTGCCTTGTTCAGATTATATTTAATAGATAAGTTTTCTGCGGTAATACTTAATCCAAATATTATTTATAATATCTATAGAATCTACTCTTCACAGAAAGTGTTGTAAGTATTGATTTTCCTTTCATTCAATTGATTTTCTTAAGCAAATTGTGTGCAAAAGACTTTCCTTGGGTTTAAAAGAGTCGTTAAACAGAGTGTTCAGAGCACTAGAACCCGACCCTCAGGGCTATTGAAATCTTGTTTAAAACTCAATGGCTTTGCCGCACAACTCATCTGCTCTGCAGTTAAACCAAATCTTAAACCAAAATTAGTTTCTAATTAGAGGCGAATTTAATTTTTATTTTACTCATTCAAAATGAATTTCAATTATTGTCAAAATATAGTAAACATTTTTCAAAGTTTGCTCGGATTTCTTTAATAATTCACTTGTTTTCTGGAGTTTTCAATCAATAGAAACGAAGTTAAATATATTTGATGTGCAAATTATTAATGAAATTTTATTTAATATCAAACAAAAAGATTTCTTTTGAATATATTTCAATGTTTGCACAGAATTCAAGATTTCTAATATGAGTTTGAATTTTCATATAAAACCTGGATTTTTCATATATTGAATTTTGAGTAAACGTTAAAAAATTTTGAATTAATTATAGAAGAAAAAAGTTAATGTGATATTAAAAGTTAGCCAGCACTTTTTGAAAGCTAAACTTTTCATCGCTGAATACATGAGTGAGCCGTCACTCTGAGTCACTCTGTATTAAAAACGTCTCAAAAAGAGATTTATTATTGAATTCATGAAAGACTTCCATCAAAGTTGAAAAAAATAACGAAAACTTTGAAAAGTGATTGGCTTTGGTGTTAAGGAAAGGCCTACCGCCTATTACCTTGGTTAAATTCAATTCAACACTTGCCACTTATGTCATTCTGGGCTCAATTTCCAACAAATTTGCATATTTCAGACCGAAATTCAATCTATTAATGCATTTTTAAATAGGATTATTAAATATTGAGGGAAAACCTATCCTGATATTCATCCCACGATTAAATTGATGTGAAACTGAATCACGAAAAATGAAATAAATATTTGAAGAAAAGAAGAATTTGAAATATTCCGACACTTTTTATGAAAGAATTTTTGTCAATCTTTGAAAACCTGATTCCATATAAAAGTTATTTGATTCGAGCACATTCTTTTGTCAATTTTTTTCGAAGCTATAATACCTGTTAAAGTATGGGTCGAAAAGTTCAAGGAATCAATTTGTTGTATAAAATTATTAGAAATATATATAAAAATTCTTCACTCCTTCTGTCGAGGAATCGGCTCCAAATTCTAAGCGATTTTATAACGACGAGAGAGAGAGAGAGAGAGAGAGAGAGAGAGAGAGAGAGAGAGAGAGAGAGAGAGAGAGAGTGAGAGAGACTAAAAAACAAACTCATGTTATATTCAAAGCATTAAATTTCAATTCAGATAAGCCCTTAACAAATAAATTCAGTGTATTTGAGACTTTCCTTCTTTTTTTGAGCCAAAAGTTCAATAAAAGTATATATTTTTTTCGTTGGGAGAGAACTGAAGGCTTTATGTGTTGACTAACGCACAGAATATCATCAAATCCATGCATTCTTTGTATAATATATTCGATGAAATATTTTGTAGACTAAAACATTGTTTGAGTACAACCTGGAGGGCCGACAGCCCTGTTTGCCATTCTATTGGAAGACTGAAATGTCTTCAATTTGCAAGTTATTCGCATAACAAACAGGCAAACAATTCCTATCCAAAGTGGTTTCAACTTCAGGCAATGTGAACGCAATAAACAACAATGGTAATCTATCAACAAAAAACCTCAAATGGTATCCAATCCTCGATAAAATATTCAACAGTTTTATCCTGATCGAAATATAAATAATAGAGCATGCTAACTTTTCCTCATCATGGAATAAATAATATCACTTGAAATCTATTGAGCAATAAATTAGTTGTATTTTATTCGGACATTATTTGCAACGAATTTAATGAAATGCCTCTTCTTTTGTAGTGAATGAACATTTGTGTCATCGAATTGAAGGCAAAACAGAATATAAATAATTGGAAATATTCGTCAATATATCCATTTTGTATAGAATTTCTGTTTGAATGAACCTATTTTTGTCTGCTATAAGTGATACAGAAATGGAAGAAAATTAGATAAAAAGAGATGAAATATGGAGATTGACTTCACTTTGAGGGCAAATCTCTCTTATATTGATCAACACATTTGTGTCTCTTACACACTGACAGTGAAATACTGGTCACAACACTATTGGCCGAAATCCCATTAAACAAACACAGCCTCTCTCTCTCTCTCTCTCTCTCTCTCTCTCTCTCTCTCTCTCTCTCTCTCTCTCTCTCTCTCTCTCCCTTAATATTTATGATTATATTCACAATAAAAGCACAAATTTCTGTATTACTGCTAAAATGAATGTAAGAAAAGGCACTTGACTTTGAAGACAGGACTAACACAATATAATATTATATTTGAGCGAATGTTTATTAAATTCATTATTTGGATAAAATGTTTCCATTTGTTTGTTTTTTCTCTTTTTTTTTTGTAAAAATGATCCCAAAATGGAAAAGGTTTATGAAATATGACCCTTAATACATGAATAATCTAGCTTGTCCAAGCTGATACACTGTTTGTAAATAATCTTTATGGTTCTAATTCTTTATACAGTATTATTTTACAGTATTTGTTGAAAATGTGATTGTTTAAGAGTGAGTTGACTAAGATTCTCTGTTTGGCATTATCTGGATGCACTTGGCAAACATGGAATTCCTCTGACGCCAATCCGTCAAAATTTGTTGGTTTGCTGTCACATGAAATGAAAGATCAGTTTAACTTACTATCAAAGAGAAATCAAATCTATTTATACGTTTGCTTCGCATCTGATCCTTATTTTTGACTTTCATTTTATTTGTATATACTTTGAGAACATCTTTTATCTGACGGAATGTCTTAACACAAGTACTGAAATGGTTGATAAAAAAATCAATACATTTGTTGATATTCGCTCTTAAGAGTCAATATTTTTCAGATGAAATCGTGTTTTGAAATCAGTTTAAACAACTCATAAGATATAAAAAGTTTAGATTTGACTCAATCTCCATATGTTTTGTATAAAAATCTATTTCTTGAAGTTTTTGGTATTGAATTTTAAATTACTTTATTCTGTGTCGACATTCGACGAATCACAACAACTCTGCAGAAGTTTTTTTTATTATCGAATAATATTCTTATCATTTGAATTGAATATAGGAAAAAGTTTTGAAATTCTTGGTATTCAAACATATTATTCTGGTTTTATGTAAAATTATCTTCTCTTTTGAATAATGAAATCTATCCCAAGAACTCTTGTCCTGTAAAATTTACATGCCACACACAATAATGCCCAAGCACCTTGGCTTAGGGTGGGAGCGAGTCTCATCTCGACACTCTGTGTGCTTCTCCATTGCAATAAAGTTAAGCCAACTTTTCAGCATGGTTGGGTAGAAAAACAAAAAGCACTCATAAACCCAATTCAAGAGGGGTTCAGTCGAGCCAAAAAAAATTGAAAGAAACTTGAGCTAAACCACCTTGGTCATCAATGCTGTAAATGCGAGTCAATTCTGGACTTTACTTAGAACTAAATGTAAGGGAATTCCGACAAATAAATTGATTTAATTTAAAATACTCTCCGAAATCGTCGAGAATTTAATCAAAAAGAATGTATAGAATCCGAGATATAATTTTTAAGTGAAATTAAATTAAATGAAAATAATTTTAAAATTTCATTAAAATCAATGCAACAAATTGTGGAATTGAATACCAAATACAGAGTATAGAAAGACCCGGAATAAGTGAAAAATTCTTTTGGCTCTTCTATTATTCAAATGGTAATTATAATCAATTTTAGTGAAATGTCGTTTTGCTTTTGTTGGCCTCGTTTTGAAATTTAACATTCGCTTCAAATGACAAATAGGTTTCGGAATTGCAATTGTTTTTAGACTTTATTTAAAAGAAGATAAATTAATTCTCTTTCAAATATTCGAGATGTGCAAGGATCCCTTTTCAAATCGGAATATTCAAATTTTCATCTTGGAATCGGGGACTACCCTGCACATATACACAAAGTGAAAGCCGTTATTTGAAATACCATTAATTTAAAAAATTTTCTTCAAGAAAATTAAAACAGATTTCATTATTTCTTGAATTAGATTTTGAATAATCACATTGACTGGCAATCGATGAACGGGTGCTCCGCTCCGCCCGTTTGCGCTCACGGAGGAGCAGCCTATCGTTACATTACATGAATACAGCAGTCATTTTGTTTGATAGGATTTCCCAAAACCCAATAAATTTTTGTTCTTTGTTTTATGGCTTTCGTATATAAAAAGTGTTTATTAATGGATATAAAAAGTAATAAATAAAGTCTGATATGAAGTTAATTGAGAGCGACTTCACTCCAGTTTATAGTCGTTTCTAATTTTTATTTTTTACATACAATCCATTTAATGTCAAAAAATGTTTTTATTTTCTTTATTACAACGAATGTCATTAAAATAATTCCTTTATTCCGATTCTTATCTCGTTAACTAAGCATAACCATGGTTAGTTTTATCAAACATAACAGCTGTTGTTTTTTCCCTTTTCTGACATTTACTTAGCGTTCGCTTTAATCCAATCGACATAAGAGGCAACTCTGGTATAGATTCCTGGATATCCTCTTTTTCCGCAGCCCTTACCCCAGGAGGTAATCCCCACTAATGTTATCTGTTCTTTGCTCACTTTGAAGAGGGGGCCACCAGAGTCACCCTGGTTAAATTGAATAATTCAGTGTCTTTATCAAAAATTGAATGAGCTTACTACACAAGAATCTTTGCCAGGTGATCCAGCACAAAACATTGTATGCTTATCGAAATATCCGCCATAAGAGTTAGCACAACTACCATCGCTAACAACGGGTACATTCACCGCATGCAAGGTATCCGAGTAACCACCCGAGTCATCTTTACCCCAACCAACAGTTCTTAGTTCACCCCCGAAGGACTGACCTTGCTTAGGCATGCTAATAGCATATAACTTTCCATTGGAGCTTTTGAAGTCTATAGGAGTAGCAAGCTTCAATAGTCCAATATCATTAGTCATGGCACCATCGGGTCCACCCGTCAACTTATAAGACGGGTGTCGTATAGATTTGACCACTTTGTGGACACTTTGATAAGAAGTCTTCTTCGATCTGATGTGAACTCCGACCGCTGCGTAAGGACTGTTCAATTATAACATGGTTAATCTAGGTTAAATTAACAAAAATGTATTATAATTACGCTCCAACACAATGTCCAGCAGTTATAACCCAATATGAGTTGTAAATACTTCCGCCACAACTGTGTCCTCCGTTGGCATTCCTCAGTTCAACCAAATATGGATAGGGACCTGAAGTAGTCCAGCCCCCAATGATATAGTTAGTGTCATTCAAAGGTAAATTATGAACATGATCGATATTGAGCAAGAGTAAACAACACACAAATAGCACTATTTTCATAAATATATTAATGTTAGACATCATTCAAATCAATCACTTTTAGAGATCCACTAAAATGTCAAACAAACTCTCGAATATATAATGCCTTGAAATATATCCGGGCAATTGATCCGGCTTCAATTCTTGTTTTCTATCTCAAGACATTTCCAGCGAAAGTCAAATATTAGTTTTTCTGTGTTTTTGAAATTCAATTGATTCCTGATTTCTGTTATCAAATATTATGATTAGATTTTTCTCTTTTATCTTAACCTCAAAGGCATAAAAACAATGCAATTGTTTTGAAAGGATTACGTTATTTCCATTTCATTAAGTAATTGTTTGTAAGAGTATTTCTCTCTCAGTTGTTATCATTTTTGATTCTCCTATTTATTAGACAGAAATAAAGGTTTCATAGAATAGTTTGAAATTCATTTTATTTAAAATAAAACTTTTTATTTACTCCACTAAAAGGGTTTTTAAGGAAAACAGATTTTTATATTTTATTTCGTTTTATGTGAATTGAATTTGAATCGAAAATATTTATAGATAAGCAAAAGCGACGATTTTTGAAACAACAAGATCATATTCTTTTGAGTAAACAATTTTATTTAATTTTATTTAAACATAAATGTAAAATTAAATAAAATTGTTTACTCAAAAGAATATGATCTTG
>JAQGBD010000506.1:0-28707 GCA_034698165.1 Punctoribates punctum | reverse complement strand
CGTCCTCTCTCTCTCTCTCTCTCTCTCTCTCTCTCTCTCTCTCTCTCTCTCTCTCTCATCTGTTGTTTTGTTGTTCACTGTGTGTTGAATATATATTCTTTTATGTTATTATTATATTTGGAACTAATAATATTTAGAGAACAAGAGCCAAATTGAGTACAGCCCCTGTCTTTCCCACTGAGCCCCCACATACTCCGTTTTCTATTATCATTTGTTGCCTGGACTATAATTCATTTGTTGGCTTATCAATGATTAGGTATCAATTGTTCCCAATTTGTGTGATTCAAACTCGAATGAAAAAAAACATTTTTTCGGATTTTTCCGAATCAACAAAATTGTTATTCAATTCGAAGATATAAAATGGTTTCCATTCCTATTGTATTTTGAATCTTAGGTCCGATTAATCATTAGTTTCAATGAATTTTCAAAATCCGTTTCTAATACTCATTTATGTTTTAAGAGATTAATTGAAGTGAAATCATTTTCATCATATTTCTTGATATCAATGATTAATGACATCTAATTCATGGTATAAATGGTTATAATATTCTATTCATAAAACAAATTCTATTCAAAAGCAGTGAATATATTTAGGATTTCATCTGATATTCAATTGAAATCTGAAGTCTTTTTATTCTGATTTCAAGGAATTATTTTCTCTTTCTTTTGATTCAAATTTCTTAAAGTGTTTCTTATTTATCATCTTTTGATTTACTCGAGAGCTTTGCTGATCCAAAAACCAAACCTTTTTATCCATTTATATAAACAGTTACTAAAACTTTTACTTCTTATTTGAGAGACTATTTCCAAACCAAAAGTATGTCTCAAATATTGAAATCAGAAGAGAAATATTGAAAACCATTTTGGATTCGCTTTTATTTCAAAACACAGTTAAGTGAATCAGAAAAATATTCTTCACATTTGATCTCCGATTCCAATATAAACAGTGAGAACTGGAAAATGCTTTCCAAGAGCTTCTCATTCATAATTCATTGGCTAAACCTTTTTTTCGATGAAATTCTAAGTCAAGTCAGAAATTTGAAACCATTTCCCAGTTTTTTGTGAAAAATTTTCTCAAATTTTATTTACACAATATTTTTGTTTTATTTTCTCTTCTCATGAATTGAATTTCTGGCGCAATATTCACTAAATTAAATTAATCTTGGCTTAAAATCTAATTAAGTTGGAAAACAAGTTGTTTTTCAAAATTCGTTCCGCTATTTATAGTTTTTATTTGCGAAAAACAATCGGTATTTTCCAGAATTTCATCCGAATCTACTCATTGCTCAATTGTAAAAATCTTTGTAATCTTGCACAGTCTGTGGAGAAAAGCATTAATTTCGTCGCATTTTGCCAACAAATTTGTTGTTATTTTTCGACTTTTCTTAGAGTTGTTCTCTCTTTTTGTTGTTATTTTTGTTTCACTCCTATTATTATATGGTTTGCGTCAGAATTTCATCTGATCTTCTCATCTGTTGTTTGTCTAATAAATTATATGAAGTTTTTGTTAATTCTTTTGCTCGTTTAGTTTGTCTCTATTTTTCATTAGAAGTGTTCATTTCTGAATTTATTGTTACGTTTAAGTCTTATTTTGTTATTGTGTTGGAGCTCTTGTGAGAGGCCATCGCTATCTTATGTCTATCCCTACATCTATTCGCACAGTTTGTCGTTTGTGATCAGTTTTTGCTGTATTTTTCTTGTCATCCCTTAAATCAACGTTTTATCCGAAGAAAAGCAACTTTTTGTTAAACTTCTTCTACTCTTCTCTTCATTTGATCACATCTTTCATATCGTTTCTTCAGTGAATAGTATTTCAAATTTGAGGCCAAACACGACAACAAAACGCCTTATATTTAATACTACTTTCTTTTCTTCACAAGTCTTACAGTCCTTACAGTCAATCCCTTTTAATGTTGTGCCGGAGAAGTGATTGTCTCCCAACAAAACTTATTTCTCTCAAATGTCTAGACTTTTTCGGCTCAAACTCGTTACCGATCCTCTCATTTGTTGATTCTGTGTCATCACAGAGACAGTCATTTCCATCGGATTCTCATTAAAAACTTTTCTCGCTATCGGTTTTCTTGCAATTATTCTTTCTCTTCGATTAAATCTATTCTTAGTTTTTATGCAAATTTTGTTTTACTTCTGGGAATCGACTGTAATGTGAGTATAATTTCGATTCTCGACTAACAAATAAGTTAAGCCTTTCTTAGACTGAAATCTGTTTTTCTCTACTTTTTTTCTTTTATTATTTTCGTCACACATTCTGTGCTTTTATTCTGTACTTTCAGTTCGTAAATATATTTTTCATCATTTGTTCGCTTCAAACACTTTTAGTATAATTCTTATGAAATTCTTTGAAATTCAATTTCAATGTTATAAATGAGATTTGAATTCTAATTCTCTTATTTTCTATGCTGTGCTCAGCTTCAATAGAGTGAGAGGAAAGCCCCCGTTTAGGGATGAAATCTGAATTAAGTTTGTTTTTGAATACAAATTTCAAAGTCAGAGACAGATTTGATTGAAAAAGTGAGGCAAAGAAAAACTGCGAAACTATTTGTGTTGTGTTTAATAATTTATGCTAAACAGTGGTATATTATGGCCAGGGATTAATGGCATTCCTTTGCCACCAAAGCTAGTATTTTGCGCTGTTTTACTCGGTTTGCAAATGAGTAAGACTTTGAAGAATCGGAACAACTGTTCGGCTAATGTCTGAATCAAAACCTAATATAAATCATTGTTTAACACAATTAGGTCTATGAAAGGCCAGTCTTTCTTTGCTTTGAAAAACAGAGAAAACAATAGACTGAAGAATATTCTTATTCTGAAAGCATTTTAATTGTGAATAATTGTTTGACGAACAGAATGAACGAGAATTTCATTTATGAAAAACTAGTGTCTGTTACAAATTTGTGATAATTAAACTTTTTTCTGGCTCATGGAACTAGAAAGAGCCTAGCTCACATTGTATTTCCTTTGCTGTTATCTATCAAATCAAAGTTAATTTTCTCATCCGACTGACTGCTGAAGAATTAAAGCCCAAAATATCGTAAGAATTTTAATTCAAAACCATTACTCACTGGAGTGGGAAAGGCAGGAATGCCTGACAACAAGTGCTGGCATAGACTTTCTCTGTGAGGAGAAACACATCCACTATTAGACTCATTAAATCCTAAAATCTCTTCGTATTTGTTATTTGGAGAACTCATCTCTAATATTACTTTTGTCCAAAAAGAAGAGGAGATGAGAAAAAATCAGAGGAAATGTTTGATCACTTGAACTAAGAGTGTGTTTACAAGACATCGAAGATCTAAAACTAAAGTAAACTTTTCTTTTCTCTTCCAAACAAAGTTAACAATTGAAGTAAAGAACAGTTTCGGCAACGATTGGACAGACATTCGTTCTCATTATAAAAACCCATTCCTTAAGACGTCTTTCAATGTTTTACTGTTTGTGAATAACCCTCTGATTTCTGTCCGACCCTTTATTCTACTCTTTTGCCACTATTTTTGTTTCGTTTTCTTTCTCTCATCGATTCTTTCAGCAAATAAAACGTCGATTTTCTTCTTCAGAATGTAATCTAAAGGTATATCCATTTCGATGACCAAACAGATCAAACAAATGGACAAAACTCTATCTAAAGCTCTCTTTTATTCAATTCTGAATTCAATATATAAATTGTTGGTATTTTTCAGCATTAAATTTCTTATTCCTTTCCTTTTATAATAAATTGAAGACATTCTTATGGCTCAATATTTTTCTCTTCTCTTCTGTTGTAATACTTGTTCTCCGAATGAACGGTCAGCTCATGGAGTCTATTGGCGTTTGCCATCAAATACTATCACAATTTGCAAGAGTATTGAACAGACTGTTCAACCATATCATATGCCAAACCCTTACTATTCATTGTGCTGTTCATAGGGACTGAACTTTTGCTTCGATCAAATCGATTCCTCCGGAACTCAGCACAAAAAGTCTTAATACAAATACAAAGCCATACGAATAGATGAAGAAGAATGAGATGAAAGAATCGCTTATTTTATTCTCCTATCAAAGCCTTAGAAGTTTAGGTCATTTAATTCCGGGAACCGACACATCAGCCAAACATATGATTAATATTTTTGTTGATTCAAAAAAGAAATAAATTCAATATATTTTCAAGTTTTTTGTCAATAAAACTTTTGAATGAATTTATGAATTTTTCTAACTGGCTTCAACTTTTACCCGGCCCCTCTTTGTGGGTAAACCCAAGAGAATATTGTGGGAATTTCTGTCTAATTGGTAACCCGGAGTAGTTTCCATAAAATTTAATGTCCATTCATTGGAAAAACTTTTAATAATTGAATTTTTGATTAATCAAAGCTATGGTGTGAGTGCTTGGGAACAGGCTATCAATTAAGGCGAGAGTTAGAAGAAAAGCCTTCAGACACTTATCGTCCAAATTGAATGACATAAACAGAGAAAATTCTTTCCGTGTTTTCACTCAAAGACACTAATTATTAATATACGAGATGTGAGATAGTCTTGGAGTCGATATTCACAAATGTATTAACAGTTTTTTGCTCTGTTATCATAAAAACATTGGGTTCGACGACCTCTCGTTTGCCATCGTCTTCATTGAGTTGATTATTGGTTCACTTCTTTCTCTTTTTTCTAATCAATCTGTCAATGGTTTGGCGAATGGCAGTAATGTTTGATACTTACTCTGCAAACAAACTATATTTCTCTATCACTCAAAGACTAATATACAGCTCTCTCTCTCTCTCTCTCTCTCTCTCTCTCTCTCTCTCTCTCTCTCCCTCTCTCTCCCGCTCCCGCCTTTTCCGACGGTACTCATGTCTGACTAGAATCTAAACTGAGTCCTAAATCTTTCAAACATTAACTAACATTTATATTGACATTACATTCCTCTACATTACTATCACTTTTTGATCATTTCTTTAGACATTTATTGCACTCATAGTCTAGTCATGGCTGTCGTTCCCTCCTTGTCGTTCTCCCTCTCCTTTTAAATCTTTGTTCAGAGGATTTTAGACACTGACTCCCATCGAGAAAACTATTTTCACTCTTAAATATATTTGACTCCATGTGCTGTTCACTGGAATAAAACGTCGAAATAGTGTCTAAACAGGAGTTACTTATCGGTAATCATAATATAAGAAACAGTTTTTTATGTGTTATAAAACTCAGACTTCACTTCACTTTCCATTTATTCAGTTTTCAAAACACACAACAAGTCTTCAAAATGTTATTTATTCGCTTAAAGTTCACTCAATGGCTGAAAAACAGTTATTTTCTGGTGAATTGAGAGAATAGAATAAAAATCACTCTTTTCTGAGGACTGGTCTCTCAGAAAGTCTTTGGTAGAAAAGTAATGTCAATTGAATTTTGCCAATAATGACAGAAAACTGTTTCGTTTGTATTCCAATTCTATTCTGTGCCGTTGTATTGCACTTAACTTCCAGCTTAAAGCGAACAGAATGGGAGAGACTATTATAGCATTCATTTGATGAGGAGTTCAATCAATTCTGTTTCCAAATGATGTCTATTATAGCGAACTGTAAAGAAAGAGCAAAAAATCCGATTAAATACAGCTTTAAGTCTAGAAAACTGGGAAAACATTAAAAGATATTTGATATATATTTCAACATTTATTTGCTTTACTCCTATTCTGTTGCCTTTCGTCTAATTCTTTCATTTCCAAGTCTTTTGGTTTCTTTGGGTTCAAACCCTATAATTCTTATGAGAAAATCAGATGATTATCAATGAAACTAATTTTTGGACAAAAATATTTTTCTCACAACTTTATCTTCAAATCAAAAAATATTTTTTATATTCTGTGCCGAAAGACATCAGATTTGGTTGAATAGAGGAACAGAACTCTTGACTTATATTCAGAACAAAATATATGTTTTTTTTTTGTGGCAAAGACTTTGATTTTTTGGCAGAAAAGGCGATTTATTTGATAACTCACTACAATATCAGTCAGTTTTCACGCTTTTCTCTCTCTTAAAGACATATTACTTATTTCTCTCTCAGTCTCTCTCCTCCCTCTCCCTGTGCTCTCCTCTATTCGCTATCTGTTCCACTCTTTCGGTTTATATCTTAATAACTTCTTATCTAATGTTTTATGTCATGACGACGACCAGTGAAGGCAAAAGATTATTATTATTATCGATATGATTGAGGTTTTAGTTCACGTTTAACACAACTGTTCTGTCCGGTGCTCTACGAATACAAACCGACAAATGATCCAAAATATGGTTATATTTATAACCAAACAATTTTCTCTCTCATTATTTACACTCAAATATATTATAACACTTTTATTGTGTTTAGAATTACATTATTTATAACACAAGAATACATAGAAAACAATTAGCAATGCATTCACCCTACTACTTTTATTATGCATTAACTGATCAAAACACCTGATATAAGCGATGAAAATACATTAATACATTAGTACCTTGCTCTCATCCGACACAATGCAATAATAACAATATTTAATTGGGTTTTATTATCGAAATCCATTTAATTCTTGAGTTCAATATTCAATTCAATTAACTTTGGGATACATTTATTGGAATCGGTTTTTCGCGTTCAGCACAGCCTTTGCTTTGGGATCAGAGCTAATACTTATTCTGTGCTCGAATGAGAACATCGGTTATTGAAAATCTTTTTGTTGGCAGAAAAAGAGGAGAAATTGTACCACAAATAGCATCTGAAGAAAATATAAACTTTATTTGATTTTATGGCAGTTTTTCTTTATATTTCATTTTCCACTCGTTTTGTTCATTAGTCGTCTCTCTCTCTCTCTCTCTCTCTCTCTCTCTCTCTCTCTCTCTCTCTCCGATTCTTCAATTTTAAACTTAAAATTGAAAAACTTTTCGTGTTTTGAATTATTATATAATTAATGAAATGTTTTGAATCACGAAATAAATGGCTTAGAATTCAGTCAAATATTGTTTTATTTTAAGATTAAAAACATTAAAATTGATTCAAATATGAAAAATCATTTCGAAAAACTGTTTGTATTTTGTAGTAATTGTAAATTCATGTCCAAAACTTGATGGATAACAAATGAAGAGTTTTTCACAGATAACTAAAAAATAAAGTTTTCCCTCATTTCCACTAATTGTCAGCAAAAATAATAAACAAAGTCATGAAAATTATTTTCAATTTTCAGAATATTTTCAGATATAGTATAAAATCAACAAAAAGTCAAACAAAAGGCAGAAAAAAGTAAAATTAGTTTCGCATCAAAAGTTTTTCCCATAATTACAGCCATTTTGGGCCATAAATTCTCATCGATTAAATAATTTACAAAATATATACACAAATACAATGTCTCTGTTTATATGAAGTGAAAAACCTCTTTAATCGAAATTCAATATCCTTTGGATGTATTGGTCGACTCTTTTTCTTATTTTTAGTCTTCATATTCTGCAGATATGTTTTCTTTGCTGATATTTACTCATTGATTATGGCCTCGGATCTCATGCCTTAAATCTCTATCTATTATATATGTTTGAGCAAACATTTATCTCAACATTCAGAACCAATATTTAAGCACTTCCTGTATGTCCTGCACTTTGGCTCAGTTTTCCTCTACCTTTCACATCGGTCTCTGTCTCTCTCTCTCTCTCTCTCTCTCTCTCTCTCTCTCTCTCTCTCTCTCTCTCAACCAATTCATTGAAGCAAAAATGGATTTTGATCTGAGACTTCCTCTCCGGCGGTGCCCATAGTATTGATTAAAAGCATTTGCCTAAACATATCAATCGTGAGATTCATAAAATTTCCTTTTGTTGTTGAGATGGGAGTTAAGCAATACTTCTTTACTCATTCAATAAATTGAAGATTGAATTGAATGAAATGATGGCTAAAATTATTAGGAATAGAAAAACAAATCCATAACTAATTTGAAATTTTGATAACATATGTTCCGTAAATTATAATTCAAACGATTTGTTTTGGCCCAGAATAGTGTCGATCTATGAGAAAATGTGGACTTCCCTTCAGATTATTGATAATTCATTGGCTTATTTAGTCATTTATTAAAATCCGTCCGAAGTTTTTCACATCAATACTGAAATTAATTGAGTGGAAAAACTTGTATTTGGTTTGACTTAAATCATAGAATAAGTGTTCAAAATATGAGATCATTTCAAGTGATAATCAATTCCCGTCACACGTCTGTGCCTTAAATGATAATCAGAAGGCATTAAGAAGTCGTATAATTCACGACTGCCTATCATAAAATGGTTAACCTCTGGTCAATGTTCCTGTTCATTGCCAGCCCCGGTATTCAGAGCTCATAACACTCTAGCAATGGAGGAGCGGTTTCCTGTTTGCCCTTTTCATTCGGTTTGCCATCATTTCTGTACACTTCCTTTCCTTAGTGGTGACTCTCCTAAGACTAGCTTTTGTCGCCCTTTCCTATCAATGTAGTCAAGACACCAATCGTTGACATATGTTAGGCATAAGATGTGTTGCAAATAGACTTCAATAGTCTTAAAGTGTTTCTCCACTTCTTGGGCCCACTCACTGACTCTTTCCCCTACTTTTGCTCTTAAATTCAATATTCAGTTCAGACGTTATGTTAGACTTCTATTCGTTATATTTTTTTTCGTATTTCTCTGCAAACAACGGCTGAATACTTGACCTCCAAATAGGAATTTCTTTTCTCTGACTTCAGATAATAAGTTGTAAACTCTCTCTCGACTTAACCATACAATTGTCACAAATATTTGTCATAATATACATGTCCTGTGCCTTCCCTCAGATACAATACAAATATCGATTCTTAAGGATGATTTTGAGTTTGAAAATATGAACTTGTTGATATATCTGGTTGAGAGGCAGCAAAGATTTTATTGGATTTAACTTTGATTTGATATAAAATGAAATTTCTTTCAATTTTCGTCCAAAGTTTATGAGAAGAGAAATGAATTTTTTGTCAATTTTTCACAAACCAGTTATGAATTGGATTTAGTTTTTGTTCGCAATTCTTATGAAATACGGTTTTTCTCCCAAAAGAGAAATCTTTACAAATAATAAAAAATAATTTCGATTCTCTTCTCTCCTTTGAGGCAAAACATATATCGTTAGAAACGAAAAGCAGTTAAATTCAGTCGAGAGTCGAGGGGAGGGAAGAAAATAATTTACTGTTTAGTCGTTTTCGCGAAACTCCTTATGTTTGCCATAAAAAGTGTTTCAACGATTCAGTGGAGAAGAAAAAAATTATAACCAATTTTTTGCTTATGTTTTGGACTCCATTTCCGCTACAAAACTGTTTGAAACAAAACTTTGAAAAATTATTATAGTTTTTAAAAATTATTTCACTCTTTTCCAGGAGTTTTGTTGGGCTTTACGTGTGTTTTCTCGCAGACAATAGTCATTTAAATCATTCAAAGCCTTGATTCATGTTTTTCATTCTGTCCTGTCTTCTGGAAAAAGTATATATTCTATAAAAAAAAAGTTTTATTGTGGAAACTATTGAAAAGAAAAATCAAATCATAATTGGTTTGCAATAAAATCTAGAAAAAGGCAAAAACTCTTATAAGAGAATAATAACGGTTTGTTTCACATGTTTTCAGACGAAATTGTTTTCAAAATGAATTGAAGGAAAAATCCAATAATCAAAAGAATGAAGGATTAGTTTTTACTTTCAAAAAGACCAGGAATACTATTGTCTACTTTATTGACAAACTGTTGATTCATATCGTGTGTGAATTCAGTGCTGTTTTAAACAAAAACAAAATTCATTATTAATAATAACAGTATTTCCTTCCAAATGGTTATCAAAAGTTTTTTCAATTTGTTTGTTGCGAATGATTTTCTCCAATAAAAAGCGATGCCTTTTGTCGTCCAAAGTCAGGGAACAGGTATTAATGGACTGACTATTGAGGAGATAATTATAAACTTGTGTTTCCACTGCAATAAAGGGCTAAACAACAGATTTCTAGGCCTCACAATCGCAGAGCCTTTTGTTCAATTGGTTAAATCTGTGGCGTTTATGCCCTGTACAGTAAATCATGTGCCAACTGTCCAACAGAATTATTGTCTGGTCTTATGATTAAAATAAATACATTTTAATGCCTTTTGTTGCTATGATTTCCCAAACGATTAAAAACAGATTTTTGTTCACAAAATTTAATTTCAATTTATGTTAACAAATAAGTCATAAATTATTTGCAAACAACACATAAAAAGTTTTTCTGAAAATAAATGCAATTATTTTGTTATTTGCCTCTAATTCACAGTTTTAGACATTAAAAAGTGTGGCGAAAATGTATGCAATTTCTTAATCAGCAGAACATTAGTCATATGAAGTGAATTACAAAAACTAAAGCCAAAGGTTTGTCTATTTGTCGTCTGTTTTGTGAATATTTTCGGCGAATATGTAATTAATTTCTATATAATGTCTATAATAGAGAAGCGAGAAATTCAATGACATTCAACTTCAATGTTGTTGTAATTGAAGGCCAACACCCGCTCCGATGGTGTCTATTATATGATTATTTGATTATTAGAGAAAGAGAGGCAATGGGGGAGAGTTTGGGAGAGAGCGGTGGGAGCGCTAGAGTCACACACTATGAGTGCTATTTACAGCACCGTTATCTCTAACCACTCTTTTCTCTTGTGCTGTGCCTACTGTCAGATGGTTTGTGTGTTTTTATAGCTCTGAAGAGCCACACATTTAATTCATTGCGGTTTGTGATCCCTCTCCTCAAATATTATATTTGTATATAAACTGAATGCGAAAGTGGCTCAGAGTCAGAGCCATAGTCTCTTCTGTTAGTGTTATTCGGTGTCAGTGGTAGAGGACAGGCAGTGACAGGCAGGTGATCACCAGTTGAGTGCGTATCAAACAAAAACAGCCAAATCAGCATAACTTCGGTATATCAGGTCCGGTGCTGTTGTGAAGGCCCGCAGTTTACTTGTGATTAAGAGGCGAATAATACTGTGATAACTGAAACAGAGGAATAGCAGCGACTGATCCGCTGCTCCCATCCCTATCCAAGCGACAGCTGCTCAATAAGTGCCACCTTTTTGTTATGAAGTCCCCGAAGGCCTCTATTTGTTTCGTCTCAACATATCTCTAGGTTTCGGCCCATTTGGCCAAAAATTGCTTTTAAGAAACTATACTATAAATCATTAAATCATCGGAACTACTGTCTGGTCAATAAAAGCTGAGTCATAGACCCCGAGCACAACAAAACTCCAATTAAATTGATTGTGAATTACATTCTGTGCTCTTTTTTGTTACTAATTTTAAGAGAAGTTCATTAATATCTCAATCAATAGTAAGTTTAATAATCGGTCTCTCATTAAAATCGTGCGCTTTTCCAATGAACTAATTTATTGGGCAAATAGTCTGCGATACTGTTCTAGTAATTTATCTGAAGAGGTGAGCGTTTCATGCAATCTGTGATAAGAGCCTCCGAGAGAGCGAAAGGTCTGCTTATCAACAAAGGAACGGCTATTATATGACAACAAATATAAAGAATTTATGAAAGCTTTTACCGAATAATAAATTCAATTGAAAGGTACGTGCGATCTGTTGCTCGTGTGTCTGTGCTGTGCGTGTGCGAGGAACGTGTGCTCAGTTGCTATTTGACCCCGAGCTAGGTTCTGACAATATAGATGATGGCCCCCCGACACAACAGACGTCTGCCTATTGGCACAAGACGTCGGGCCTCCAGTACTCATATTTACTGCATATCTCTATTGAGCAGATGTTCGGCTCAGAGATGCAGTTCTTTATGCAGTGCTTTAGGAGTAAAACTTTTTCTCTCTTAAACTCTAAAACTTCTGAAACACTTCTTAAGCGAACGGAGCGACCGGTCGTCACATAAAAGAGGCATAAATACGAGTATTTATATTCTGAGTTCTCTGCCCTATATTTGTGGCCAAAAATAGCGTTTGTTGTGAACGCAATTATTTCACTGGTTTTCAGTCAGAGCAGAGGTTTTGCCAGTCTTTCGACCGAAAACCTTAAACACACTTTACTACTACTCCTCTCCTCAGTTGATTCACTTAAACACTCTTCGTCTCCCTCTCCCTGAGTGATGGCCACAAAAATAGCAGTAGTTTTTTCGTCTCAACTTTTCACTCGATTTTAAAAATAATATTTTCGTTCATATCTTGTGTTTTGTGACTCGTATTTGATATTAATTTTAATATTAATATATCGAAAGTTTTGTGTACTGGATATTTATACCATGTATTATACGTACAGTTTTGATAGGTATGTACTCAAAGCTCGAGAATCTAACCTGTCTATCACTGATCCTGGATAAAGTTTCATGCCAATTCCTAGTGGAATATTTCTATTCTGTTCTGTTCATGAACTTCAAACAACTCAAATCTATTTTCAGGAGTTTTCCCGAAAAAGACTATTTGGAGACAAACTCCAAGTTTGAAAAGTGAACTAATCGTTTGTTTTCAACCATTGAATAGTGTTTTGAAAATTGAAAAAAATAACTTTTTATCTAATCTTTTCGTTTCCAATACTATTCTGATTAGAAAATTATCCATTTTTAGCAAATGAAAGGATTATTTTCACTGATAATGAAATGAAATGTTTGACTCACACAATGTGTTTATAAACACATCTAATGACTGGATGACTCTCATAAAGTAAAGTTCACAGAACCTTTTGAAAACATCAGAGTTGACGCAATTGAACTGTAATTCACTTCTTTGGTAACGTTTAGACTCCGTTTTTCATAAAACTTTGATTTGATTTCAAACTTTGAATTGAGTGTTGAATCAATTTTAAAAACTTTTGCCACTTCTCTCTCCACTTGTGATAAGACTTCTAATGTTTTGTGTAATTCAAAGGCATTGAAGTTCATTAAAACGTTTCAAAAGTGTGACACAACTATTGACAGATTAATTGTCAAAGTTTATTGAAATGACAACGTTTTACAAATGATCTGTGATTTATCGTTTGCCAGGATTACTGACAAACTGTGTTCAACAAAATTCAGTCTTTCTTTTGATTTCATTCAATTCACTTTAATTTTTAATTTTAATCTCTTTATTACTATTTTTTGTTTTAAACTATTTTTAAATTGTTTTACAAATTGTTTTAAACATCGTTTCGAAGGACTTTTCAAAAGACTTTATTTTCACTGAATTTAATAAATAATTGCTTCAAATCTTTGCTAATCTTTGGGACCAATCGATAAAGTAATTGATTTTCAAAACTTTCACTTAAGATATGATTTGTTTTATTGGAAAACACTTTTTTTAATTGGATTTAATTGTTTTTAATGAATAATTCATTGAATTAATGGTTTTTATTATTTTTTGATTACAGTATTAATAGTTTTTATTCTGGTTATGGTCTCTATCGTTGCGATCTGTCAAAGCCTTCTTCAACTTCGACCGCAAAGTGCGGACCTCTAAAGCCGTGCAAATCAAAGCCGCGATTCTATATCTACCGACCCGTAGGTGTTGTTCATCGAAACCATTGGCCACTATTCGCTCCAATAATGGGGGCAAAAGTCAGTTCAATTAAGTCGCCGATCAGTCGCGACAACTCCTCATCGATAGCCTCCCGAACCAAAGACCTGTTGGACAGCGCCCGACCGGCCAGACTGGACCTACTGCTGGATATGCCGCCCGCCAACTACGAGACCCAAGTGAAACACGCCTGGAGTCAAGAGGACCGCTCATTAAATATATTCGTCAAAGAGGACGACCCGACCACATTTCACAGACATCCGGTGGCCCAAAGCACAGACTGTATTCGTGGTAGAGTTGGTTACACCAGAGGAATGCATTTGTGGCAATTGACCTGGTCTACCCGACAACGGGGCACACATGCAGTGGTCGGAGTGGCCACCAGTGAAGCCAATCTCCACACAAATGGTTACCAGTCTCTGGTCGGTGCCAACGGCGAGTCCTGGGGCTGGGATTTGGGCCGAAATAAGTTGTATCACGACTTGAAAAACAATCCCGGAGTCACATATCCATCGGTGTTATCAAATGACGAGACTTTTGTCGTTCCCGACTCTTTCTATGTGGTGTTGGACATGGATGAGGGCACACTTGCCTTCGTAGTGGACGGCCAGTACTTGGGGGTCGCCTTTCAGGGCCTGAGAGGCAAAAAACTGTATCCTATAGTGAGTTCTGTTTGGGGTCACTGCGAGATCACAATGAAATACATCGGAGGACTCGACCGTAAGTCACATTTCTTGTTCCTATCAATTATTGAAGCCATTCCTCCCTTAATCACTGACCTGGATATTGAGAGGGGAGAGTCAGGAGTCAGCACAGACTCAAAAATTGATTAATTAATGAACTCATTTATAGCGATTTAATCCAATTTATTATCAGTTTTTATATTAAACTCTAATCTAAAAACTGAATACTTTTTTCTTACAATTGATATGAATTTGAATTAAATTTAAAAATATGTTATTTTTGTGTGAATTTGATTTTAATATTTGTTTTTGTTTGTCTCCGATTAGCCGAACCGCTGCCGCTTAAAGACATTTGTAGACTAGTTATACGACGAGAGGCAGGAAAGTCGAGAATATCGAAGCTGTCGGAAGAGCTGAATCTGCCCAAAGCCATCACCGATTATCTTCTGTATCAGTGATTATTCTTCTCATTTAATTAGACTATAAGTGCCTCACATTTCTCTCTTCTGTTTCTCTACTGATTAAAAGACAATTATCTCATTGTTTGCTAATTAATTACAATTCGCTTACAATTTATATCATAATTATTACTGAAAAACGATTGCGACAAATGAGACAACATTTGAAAGACGACTAAATATGAGCCACAAATCTGTTGATTCCTCTGATCCGCGAAATCAAACGCTACGGAAAAATAAAGTAAAGTATAAATGATTAGTAAATTGAAAACAAAACAAATGTTTTAATAATTATGTATTTTATTATAATATTTATTAATAATTATAATGTCTTTCTTTTTTATTAATATTGTATTTGACTATTAATGTGTTTAATTCACATTTAATTATATTATTTCTTCAAATGTTTTTTAAAATCTATAATAATTTCATCGGAAGAATAGGTATTTGTTTTTATTGATTCAAATCAAACGAAGAGAAATCATTTCATTTCCTCCAAATGTATGAATTATTTTTCCAATTCTTCCAAAACAACAACAAATTGATAACAAGAAAACTTTTTTATTACAAATATTTTAGTTCTCATTCTCTCTATAAATAACTGTTTTTTCAATTATTGTATTATTTATCGAAAAAAATCTTTTAATAGTCTATTAATGGATATATAAATAAAATTGAAGTTCTTTTTCAAACCATTGAAACCAATTCTTCATCCAATTGATTGAATCCTATTTTGTTTTCAATTTGACGATAATTGAGGTAATAATCGGTTTTATAGTCTTCTGTATAATAAAGTCGTAAATGAAAAGTTGTTTTGTATTTTCGACGACATAATAGCCATTCAAAAGAAATCAAAATTTTCCTTAACCTTCAGTATTCATATCAAAGTTGTTTTTGTGTTAATTCAAGTATATCTTCATTCATGAGTTTGCACAGAATCTGTTGAATCTATTGAATACCGATTCTATGATTTTATTTTTTAAGAATTTATTTATGTTTTTAAAGCTCTTAGACGTGATGGAGGCCTAAGGGGTAGTCAATCATGTTTTTAGGGATTCCTTTCTTAAGTTTTAGACCACTTATTCAATAATATGGAGTAAATTATATTCACCCGGTGAACAACCCTGGATATATTGACTATATTCAGTTTTAAACAGAGTTATAACGAACTCATAATCTGTTTACATAGAAATTGTCAGATAATAGAGACTAAAGACACAGAAATTCTCTGATATTTTTATTTACATTAGAAATACATTTGAAATTTATTTCTTCGATAAACTTTTCCAACGTTTTTCAACCGACTTTTGAAATGATATTTCCCCCGAATAATAATAAAGTGTGAATTTATTTCTTTATTCATACGACAAAGTTATTCAATTAATTACTAGTTTAATAGTTCTTCACTTCATATGACTGATAGGACATCCCTTTTGGTGATTGCGATAATCATTATTACGGAAATAAGTGTTAATTAAATACAAGTAAATAAATAAAAATATTTCGCGTCTGATATCAAAGCTCATTATGAAGACAGTTATTAAACCTAATTAATTATCTTGGTGGAAAGAGAGGGGGCAATTCGCCTGTCTATCAGTTTTATGAAAATAACTGGATTTTAATTCAGAAAATTTGAAATTTCAAAAAATAAAAGTCGAGATTAAATTATTTTAATTAATTTAAATCTATTCACGAAAATTAATTTTGTGTCTGAACTTAATAAGAGGTCAGCCTTGAGGTCAGGACTCAATAATAATAACTTTTAACTTTAATAATCAACTTTTCATTTATTGAGTACAAGTATGGCATACGTCCGGACAGTCTTCACAAACACACTTCAAAAACAGTAGATTTACGGGTTGTGTGTGTTCTGTGCCTATGGTTGGTGTGTCTTGTGATGAGCTCTCGCCACCATCTGCTCCTTTGCTTCAAATAGTTGCCTCGGGGCACCCCTTCCTCTCTCTGTATGTATAACATTGCAGCCACACGTCGTCTATTGCCTGACAATAAGAAGAGTCCATTTTGTGAGTCTTATTACAGCCGAGACACTAATAATTGTGTTCTGCACTCGATATTCATTCTGTGCCTATGATTCACAAGAATTTTTATATCCGTGTAATGTAACGAATCTAATATTTAATGCCATAAAAGTCATGCGACAGATAATACCCGTCGGGGCTCTGCTCATCAGCCTTAACACCATTCGTTAACAAAGCTAACCGTCCTCTATACCCGTCCCCATCCCCTATAAAAATACATAACAAATCCTTCATAACAATCGCCACATATTTCACTTTCAAACTTTAATCTCTCGTTTTTTCCGCCAAATCTTTTTTGGACACAATTTTGTGTTTTGGCGCAGAATGAAAATGATTTGAAACTAATCTGGATTACTATTTTCAGGTTTACGTCACCCAAACAGCAAAACAATTGATTAATTAATTGAATTTTGAGTTTTTCTTTCTTAAAGTATTTAAAATAAGTCATTAGTTTTTTGCCAATGAATTAAGTTTTGATTTTTTCCTCCAGAAGTCTCATAAAATATAATTAAAGTGCAATTAAATGGGCTCTGAATCAAGATTTGACTAATTTATTGAATATATTTAACAAATTAAATATCAATTGTGTGTAAACTAATCACTGATTACTTTTTTTTAAATGAATTTTTTGCGTCAATATTAAGGCAAACAATAAATTAGTTTCGAAATAGAGGTCAACAGCGAAAAGATTAGTCAAAAAAGTTTGAATTTTTAACAAAATAGAAATAAAGAGTTTATTTCGCAAACAGATTATAATTATTTGAATACGAAATTTATTTTTAACTTTATATTCGAATAATTGTTAATTGGGTTTTGGTCTCTCTCTCTCTCTCTCTCTCTCTCTCTCTCTCTCCCCCTGCAAATAGTAAGAGGACTGGAAAAGAGCATTCATTGACTTGTCATTGCTCTCAAACTACTGTTATCTTCACTATTAACCAGTTTTTTATGAAATGAATAACTGTTTTTGCTGTTGTGTGAGATAATCATTGCCAGGATTGCGATAACACTGGTGTGAGTGCTTGAATCGAGTTCTTGCCTAGATACGTTTGTATTTGAGCTAAACTGAGAAAACTGCAGTATTTTTAGCCATAGATTTCTATGACGTTGTCTTTCATCTGAACCTCATTTTCGTTGTTGTTATGCAGTCTTTTTGTTGACATGAATTTTTGCATTTTTCTCTTCCAGAGGTATATATCAGGCCTTATATATGACCCGACAAACAAGTCTTCTGTTGGTTAACAACAATAGACCTTTCGTTTCAAACATCTGCTCTCTCTCTCTCTCTCTCTCTCTCTCTCTCTCTCTCTCTCTCTCTCTCTCTCTCCCATTCATTGCTTTTTCATCTCTTAAACCACTTCCGAAAAATATTTCTCTTTTAAAAATATGTTTTTTATTATTTCAAAGAATTGATCTGAAATTCAGACCCAAATTGTTTATTATGACTAATGATTATTATGTTATTTATATTTGAAATTAGTTTTAAAAACAATTTTGAGTAATAATTAGATTAAAAGCACTATTAAATTGAAATTTTCTTATTTGTTGACATATTCAAGGATCAAATGGAGTGACGACGAGCTCTTTATCTGTGCTTTCGTGGCGTCGATTCCTTATACAGTGATAAACACTTATTCACTAAAATGTTTGAACAGAATCTCGAGTTTTGTTTTGTTTTTTCATATACTTTGAATTTATGAGAAATTACTGAAAATATTAGTTTTTTTCCGATAATATCTGTTTCTTGGATCAGATATTTTTGTTTAAAAAATGTTATTAATAATGAAAATCTGTTGAAAAATAAATTGCTTTTTATTATTAGAAGTTTTAATTCATTTTCTCATAAATTACAGCAAAGATTTTGTAATCCATTGAAAAGTGACCCAAAAAATAAGATTTATTTTCTCTAATCAAAGAAAATCAAAACTTATTTTAAGTCAAAATCAAAGAGAAATACGAGTTGTTTGAGGCGAACCCATATTCTGTTCCGATGTTTGAAAGAAACCCAAACTTGAAAACAATAAACAATTTTTCTCTGATATGATTTGATGTTTAATTGTTTTGATGGCAACAAAACACAAATATCTTCTAATCTATTCTTGAATTTCGCTCAGAATAATGTCCAGAGTTTTCCCAATCTTTTGATTTTGTGTTTTCTTCTCTTACTTTGAATTTATTGCCAAACAAAACAACTTGACTTTTAGAACTGTATGCCTATCCTGTGCTGTGCTCACTGTCAAAGTCGTTATCTCTTTTTGCCATTTAATGGACTTTCTATTGAAAGACAGTGTTTTCAATTTGATTCTTGGCATCCAATTTATAGATATCTATGTTATGTTTGCACTGAACAGGTTCTGGCATTTTTCTAATCAATTGTAATCTGGTAGTGCCAATGGTAGTGCCAAACAGGCGAACGCATTTCCATTGTATTAGCCATTCCTCTGGTGATTGTAGCGCACACTTAATTACTATAATCATTAATCACTGCCTCCCAGAAAAAAAACAAAAGAAAAAACCTTTTTGTGTTCCAAAAGGCGAGAGAGAGAGAGAGAGAGAGAGAGAGAGAGAGAGAGAGAGAGAGAGAGAGAGAGAGAGAGAGAGAGATTCACAATTATCGCACAGAATAAGAACGATTAATTTATCTCTCGTTTGGCCGATTAGAAGATATCTCACCTTTGAAGACAAATTAAGTAATCTTTACGTCATATCTCGAAAAGTCTGATCGATTAAAATTGAAATTTGTTTTATGAGAACAAAGTCTAAATTTAGTGGAAATTGTGTTCAATAAACTCTTTTCTTAGTCAATGAGTGAATAATTGAACGAAAATTTTCTTCAATTTTTGTTTTCGGATAATTGTTTCGACTAATAGTTAATGTGTTTAATAATTAATTGTAAGAAAACAGTGATTCAGTAATTACTTTCACTAATTCTTGTGTTTCTTTAGCTAAGAGTTGAAACAATTTATTGTCCACTGAATACCAAAACCATTATCTTCTTCACTGCTGTCAGACTCTTCTCTATTCTGTTCTGTTCTTGTCTTCCATTTTTCATTGGCTTAACACTAGACTAAAGACAATCACAATATTTATTATTCAGTAAATTAATTAACTTTTTACTCTTCTCATTAAAAGAGGAGATCCTTTGCCACTGCGAGACATCTGCAGACGAGTGATCCGTTGCCAAGTCGTGAAGTCACGACACAATAGACTTCCAACTGATCCCTTTTCTCTCAAACTCCTAAAAATACCTTTTATATCAGGTTTAGTTACAATATCAAGATTAATTTCAAATTAACATAAAATCTAGTATTTGATCCTTGTTATTGATCTTGAAATTCATAAAAATTATCTTGGAGCGAATTCATTTTAGCGAATAAATTAGTGAATAATCAATTTGTTGGACAAAATCATAAGAATAGTAATATTTTGAATATTGAGTCCAATAACCGGACATTGTGTCAGAGTTGAGAATATATTCAAATTACAAATTTCCAGATTGTCTTAACTCTTATTTTTGTTGTTAGTTCAATCAAATCGTGATAACCCTGAATATCATTTATTTGAAGCCTTGTTTTCATTGAAATTCGAATTATTGAATAGATATAAATGTCACCATGCATATTTATGCATATTTGTCTGACAGAATATGGAATCAATTTATTTGATTGCTCTTGAACTAATTTTAGAATAAATAGTCATCAAGCTTAATTTAGAAAACAATTCCAGAAATTATAAGCGGATATTAGTATTGACTCAACTGAACAAATGCTGGAATATTGAGACAAACAAATTGCAATTCAGTTTTCAAAAACTAGAATTAAATGGTATTAATTAGATGTATAAAAGAGGTGAATTTGCCTTACTCACTCAGTTTTGATCCAGTAAGGTTTTGATCTTCGTTTAAATCTGAATGAAATCTAAAATCTTTTAAAAAGTTGTTTCACCGAAATGAGTGACAAATTCTTTTTGATTGCTTTTGTTTTAATGATTTTTGCCTCAAATTATGGTATGATTTGAAATCATTGAAAGTTATGTTTCAAATAATATTGTTTTTATAGTCGAGAGTCAATATTACGACCGATTCTTCGGCTTTGAGAGAAGTATAGGCTGTCCCTATCGCCCATTCGAGTGCTCCCGTTATTGTCAGATCTATAGACGAAGAGCCGGTTTCTGTGGCGGACGGTTTGGTCGCCGATGTCTTTGCAGTTATGGATATTTCTATTAAACCATTTGAATTGAACCCAACCTTTTTATTCTGTTCCCATTTCTGGACTTGTTTTATAAAAATTGATAAAATCTTCAGAAATAGTATTAAATACTTTATTTTTTGTGTTCATTAAATATGAATAAATCAAAACAATGTCATTAATAATGACCAGGTTTATGACCAAACAGGCTCGTTTTTCCAGAAGCTCAAATCAATTCTTGGTATTTCGTCTGACTTGCAATTTATTTTGGGGTTCCTAGGTGATGGATTAGGTTGACAATGAAAATGTCTAGGTTAATATGATCTATCTAATTTAATTAATAATTACCAATCAAAAACCTGAACCAAAGCCAAGGGTTGCATCACCGGTACATCACTGTTGTCGCACAGAATGCGAGATAAACTGGATTTCCTGATTTCTGTCACCTGGTCTTCAGTGAAAGAAGCCTCGAGTCCTCCGTTTTCGAACCAAAATCGGTCCCCATTTTTCAGACGACGGAACTGTTCGGCTATAATGCAGGCAAATGTCGGACCCACTAAACCACCGGAGATGTGATTCTCGGAAACTCCGCCGATAAACAAATCGATGTCATCAACCGAGCGATATATTCGGCTCATGGCCTTCACTACCCTCGGGTTCATAATTGCCTCCAATTCTTCAAAACTTGGTATAGGTTTGAGACCACAAACCTCTCGGAATCTATTATAAGGTGGGAGTCCATGATCTCGGCCTGAATTATAAATACAGCCATTAATTTATTGATCAGGGTTAATTCCTATTTGACCTCTTTGTATATTAAGTGCAATCAAATCCATTCCGAAGGGCTGTCCGATTGGTTCAAACAAATGATTGGTTACATCACTAGTGAAGAAATTGTCCCCTTTTTGTGTCGATTGAAATCAATCAATAAATAATATTAGGGGTGAAATGTATACCATGTTGTATGGGTTGACCGGTCAGTCCATTTATCATAAAGTCGAGTGCCTTCTGTTTGAACAGAATCTGTGGATTATTGAATTGAGTCTTCAGTTCAATGGTATCGACGACTCTATTCTTGTTATTCAATAATTTGATATTTCCTTCAATCAAAGTATGCAAACGGAAGGCCGCCGTTCCAAAGGAAGAGGTGATTCCGGAATTGACTTCAGGAGAATAGCTATTACTGTAACCGTTTCGGGTCAGAAATAGACCGAAAGCTTTCATTGCATTTCGACCGATAATTATCGGTAGAAACTCGTTGTATATAATGTGTTGCAATTCTGCGTTTACTATACGTCGGCTCTCTTGATATAAAATCTCGTCATTCCACCCTGGGTTAATTTCTGACAATAGGTCAGCCACTCTGTTGTGTTCCCGCATCCAAACGGTGTGCATAACTGTAAGCTCTGTCTGTTCATTGACTCGGGAGTCGCCCGCAATGAAGCACTGGAGCTGTTCTTCGCGAGGAATACCACAAAAATTGGTTTGGTTGCTGTCAAGGGGTAGAAACTGTCGTCTGTTGACAATAGAGACCCGAAGTCGTCCCCCACGAAAACTTCTGAGAGATCGCGCGGACTCTTTAGTTGACCTTAAATTGATTCAAATTATTTTCAACTTATGTTAAGAGATGGTAATCGATGTCAGACCCGTAGATATTGCTGGCGTCTAAATATGCCGTCAATTGATTGAGTTGTTCGCGTGGACCCAATTGACAGTTGGGACGGATAGCAGGCGCCGAACGAATAAAGTTTATACAGGTCTGGCCTTTAAGCGTGAATTATATAAATACTTATTAATGGAATAATTAAAATATTATGGAAAACAAACCAAGGGGTCCGTAAAAGGGATCGCTTTTCGAGATAAAAATAGGGAAACAAGCAGGGTGAACCAACTGCGGATTCTCTCTGAAGGCTTCTCCGCAACACAGGAGCGGAAAGTTGTCGTTTGCTTTGAGTGAAGACAATTAACTGATTTAACCAATACTTAATCGAAACTCACTTCTAGTGCTCGCCGTATGAGTCAAGTCGTGGTCAATAAACTGTCCCAATTGCATAACCATCAGAGTATATCTCCGATTCGGTCTATTATTATCGGGTGCTAATGATTGTGATACCTCTCTTGAACTCGGAAGGGAACTTCCGTCCTGTGCAACACGCGGTTCATTAATTCCGTCCGAATAAAAAGGATCTAAAAGTCTTTCAAAAGTTATCATTGATTTTCCTGTAATTCGATTTCAATTAATTATTACAAAGAATAAAATTGTTGGTCGGAATAATTTACCCCAGGACCTATTACGTCGATTGTTGCAGGAGCCATCAGCACTCCTATACTTCGTTGAAATACATTCCGGTTCTTTTGGACAGAAGTTACTCATTCTTGTGGTCCTTAAATCAATTGCGGGTAACTGTCTTCTGGACTGTTCAACACTAAACCCTTTCCTATTTCAACGAATATATCAATAATTTAATGAAAATATTTTTTGACTGACTCTTTGGATAATTCAATGGCTGTTTGGAGAGCAATGACCGCATCTCTGGACAGTTCCACTGCTTTAGGACTTTTTCCGAAGAAGTTCTGGTGAGAGAACTCTCGGGAACCACTCTTTGCCAAGAGATCATTCTCTCTGAGAGTCACTTCAAGTGTGTCCTGCTTTTTAAGGTATACTACGGCCACCTTTCGGGCCTCATTCAAATCATCGGCTGAGATGATGGTCGGGTCCCTCACTGGGGGTCTGTTCGTCCGTTTCTTGTAGTCTTTGGGAACTCTTATTTCAACTGAAATCAAATATAAAACAAATTTTCATAAATTTAATGAAACTTAACATTCAGTTAAATAATTTAAACTTTTATTTCACTTATTATTCCTTACGTTCAAAGTCTTTGCCGACAATCTTGACGTCAGGTTCACAACAGACACCATTAGTGCCGTCCGACCGAATACACTGACCGACGGGAACGTCGTCTTCCAAATATAGATAACAAACATTAGGCGTATGGCAGTCCTTGGGTTTGCATTTGACGGGTCGAGAATCTACGGGATTCTCAATGGGTTGTCCGCTGTCATCAGGGAATACAATGGGCGCTCCATTTCCACCCCTTTGAAGACAGTCACAGAATGAATAGATTAACAGAAGAACAAGAAATGAACAAAATTTGTGATTCAATTTATAATTCAAAAAATTCATAACTTTCTGGAATAAGTTTTAAACTTATAAATCACTGAAAACTTTTGACAAAAAGAAACATTTATTGTATTCGAGTGAATGCTTACAATGTTTTCAAATAAATTTCAACAAAAAGGTGTTTAAAGAGTCCGAACAATCATTAGAATAGTTTGAAGTAATTTTGGAAATTCCTGTTCAATAGATTCCCAGAAAACTTATGTTTTTGTCAGAGATTTAAATAAACTTTTGTTGTAAGAGAATAATAGAAAACTTTGGGTTAAGTAATCAAAGTGAAGGACAACTGGTTTTTGTAGTGCCGGCGCTCACACTCTTCACACTCTTCACTCTCTTCAATACGCTTTTGAAGAGTTTTTTAGTGAAAGTAATTTTTTAAACGCTTTTCGAATACTTAATGCTCTCCATTAATGACTGACATAAGACTCTGCTCTTCAAATATAAATTACTTTAAAAATATTTTTGACAATAACGTGATTCATAGCTGTAATGGATGGCTGACCAAAGTTTTGGGGCTCAGGTACGGGTATAAGTTGTTGTTCTTATCAGAACTTAACCCTTTACAATCTTGCTTTGGATAAACAGAAAAATGCACCCAGCTTATCTTGTAAATTGGTTTGAGTCAATTTATTTTCAAAACAAAACAGATAACATTATTTACAAAACTGATGAATGAGTCGATTAAATATATTTTACTTCTGATGGCAATTAATTATGATTTGAGAGCCGTATTCGGCGATCATAACTGTGGCCGCATTAGTGTTGGCCGACACCACACTCGGCATAACTGAGGCGTCGATTACTCGCAAATTTGAGACGCCTTTCACTTGAAGGTAAGGATCGACAACAGTTGTCGGGTCCTTATTGGCTCCCATTTTAGAGGTGCCCACAATATGAGCAGACGATGAGGTAAGGGTTCGGGCCATACATTTGAAATAATCCAAAGGCGGAGATATGAAGTTCCCGTTATGATAGGCCTCACAACCATTTACTAAACTTGTGTACGGCTCTACACCATAGGGCTTGAGTGCGGGCGACAGTGCTATCCTATAAGATTCGGACATACCCTCAGCAATGGTGCTGACGTCCTCTTCCTCTGAGAAGTAGTTCGGATTAAATAATGGTGTGTCGTATGGGTTGGTTGACTGCAATCTTACGGTTCCCCTACTCTTAGGCCTGAGAAGAATGACTGAAATACTGAATTGACTTCTATTAGTGTACGGCTTATAAAACTGATCCCAAATGACGTCTTTGATTCCGGTGGCTCTACCGCTCTGACGACTGGCGGCGGGACTCGATTGCATTAACCCCATTTGCACGTCCGGCCAATCACTCTGATTGACAAAAGAGCTCTGGAATACTGTCACCGAATAATCTGATTGAGTGAGAGGTCCGGTGCCGTTAATGAAGTACTTCGCCAACGATTCCAGTGTTGCCGTTCTGTCAGTAAATGTTGCGTTCGTTAGGAAGTGGAGGCCATAAACTCGGGGCTGGTCGTGAAGATTGTCACCAACCGGTAGGTCTGCTATTACTTTAATATTCAAGTTTTTCAAATGCTTTTTAGGGCCGATTCCCGAAAGCATAAGAAGTTGGGGTGAGTTGAGAGCGCCGGCAGAGACGATCACTTCTTTCAAGGCTTGGACAACAAATTTGCGTCCATTCCTATTGAACTCCACTCCGACCGCCCTTTTGTTTGAGTCAAAAAGTATTTTAGTGACAAAACTGTCGGTCAAAATGTGGAGATTTTTTCTGCCATAAACCGGTTGAAGATATGCCTCTGAAGATGACTGTCGTACACCTCTTCTGATAGTTCTCTGAGCTATGGCTGTGCCAAACCTTTGTCCACCATTCAAGTCAATTATTGGATACCCGGATGCGTTTGATGCGGTCACCCATTTTCTGGTCAGAATATCAACTTCTGTTGGAGTGGAGAGCGTTAGCGGACCCGAAGTTGAATGAAATCCATTGTTAGCCAATTGAGGGTCAGTTTCGTTCTCTGAACGTAGAAAATATGGAAAAACCTGAGACCAGTTCCAGCCGTGAGCACCCAATTTGGCCCATTCGTCAAAGTCTTTAGGATTTCCTCTTAAATGAGCCTAAAATGTATGAAAATATTGATTTTCCGAATACATTATTTCATAGAAAACTCTATTAATTTAATTTTATTAAGTTATTTAATTATATCAAAGAATAATTATTTGAAATAATAATTTTAATAAACTAGGAATAAGTGAAACCTAAAATAGGAAACAAAACTTACCATTCTATTGATAGAAGAGGTACCCCCAAGAACTCTACCCCTTGGCCATTTCATTATTTTGTCATTCAATCCAAAGCAAGAGTAGTTTTGAGGAACAATAGTATAATTCCAATCCATTCGTGTGTTTTTCAGAGTATCGCTCATTGAAGGCATAGTCGAGACAATTGTCTCCTGAGCTCCATATTCCAAAAGAAGAATTTTATAAGAAGTGATGGCAGACAATCGGGAGGCCACCACAGATCCGGCAGAACCGGCACCGATTATTATGAAGTCATAACTCGAATCCCATTCTGTTCTCGAAGTGAGTCTATTGTAGTGATTCTGTTCCTTCAATATAATGGCCGACAAACTCAGTAATAGTGTTGTCAGTGAAAGGATTGACATTATTTTCAATTTGAATTACTTTCAAATTAATAAATAAAAGCAAATAATTTGAGTTTCAATTGTTTTATAGTCGATTCACATCCGCTTTCAATAAAACAAACGAATACACAGGTATTGACTCAATATTCTGTGATGATCAAGGCTCTTTCATTCAATTGTGTTATCCATTGAAAAGAGAGCGAATTTCTCATTAAATTATTGATTGGTTGAACTTTTCAAAGCAACTTGGAATCTCTTGGAATCATATATTAATCTTGATGAAACAGCTTTTGAAAAGGTATTTAAATTGTCCAGGTGAAAATCATTATAAAACATTGAGTAAATAACAGGTTTGAAATGATTAGAGTGATCTTGTTCATATGAAACTCACGACATTCATTACATACTAGTCTTGGTTGACTTATGACTTTTTCATAAACATATTTTGTCGATAAAAACAAAACATTTTCTCATTTGACAAAAGGTTATAATTCTTTGTGACATAAAATGACGAGACTTTTATTTTTAGCTCTTTTCTCATTAATTACTTATTTGTGTTTAAACTTCTAATTCTTTGTTTGATTACAATCTGTAGACAAATATTTGTTTTTAGACTCAAATACAAAGAATTGTTGAGTGTTATGAAGTATCAAGGTTAAAACATCAAAGTCGACCAAAATATTATTGAGAGCAATGTTTGATAAACTTTTGATTTCTTTTAATAATTCAGAGATTATTTCAGAGGGTATTTATGTTTGTTAATAGTAATAATGGTTTATTTTATGTATTAATATGTAATCGTTTCAAATGTTTGTTGCAATTCATTGTTTGTCACAATTTCTCATTAAATAAGTTTATCTATAATTTATTATGAATTTCAAAGCAAAGTTTACTAGATTAAATCAAGGTATAGGTAATGTTGACATCTTTTCAGAGGCTTTAGTGAAACAATTTTATTGGTTTTGTTTAATGAAAAATATTTACATTTCTTAAGACTTTTCCAATGAAAACATAAAAAATTTAAAATCAATTCAAAATAGTTTTAATAGAGTTTATTAGATCTTATAGTCTGAAGGCTTTCCGGGGATTCCTCTGACTCTTTGCTCAAATCTATTCGGAGTTCTTTAGGATTTGTTCTTAAGGGTCGACTTCTTTGAGAGTTATTTGAGGTCTCATTTCTGACTGAAGACAGTAATGGAGTTCCTTCTGTCGGAGAGGAGTTCAACGAAGACTCGATTAAAACTCTTTCTGTAAATTAAAAGCAAATATATTTTAGAATCGAAATTGAGATTTGAAATCAATTACTCATTAAGTATGAAATGTAAAGTAAAATAAGGAAAACAATGACTCCGATTATAATCACTATTAAAAGTAGTAACAAATCAATTGAATCCATAGTCTTCACCGAAAGACAATTATCTCATTAAACAAGAATTTGTTAAAAATAACTTTCAGTCAAATGAATTATTAATTTTAAAACAAATGGAATAAAATTGTTTGAGAGTAAGCGCGAGGTTAGTCTCAATTAATGTTAAGTCTAAATATTATTTCTTACAGTTCAACAGCGCTGACCAACTGATGGACAGACCTCTCTTTTTTGATAGATTTGCCACAATTTTCGCATTTCTTGGTCACTAAATCCCTGCCAGAAAATGGAGTATGACTTGTAGTGACAAAAATCTAGATCTAGTGCTCGACAGCCGGGGCTTAAGTATAGAAGGGACGGATGTTTTTTCCTTTTTATATTGGATTCATTGGCAACAATTCCTGTAATATAAACGTCTTCAAAAGGTAGTGCCGGAAGACATTTATTAACTATTGTTTCGTATAAAACCAAAGCATTAGAGCCGGGTATAAGATATGGACCTCCTATATAATCTGGATAGATATCAAGTGAATAATCTTGCTTGGAGACAGACCACTTTTCCTTTCCACGAAATACACTTGAATTTTGCCATAATTGGCCATAAATAGAATCCGGTTCAGTTGTCTCACTGAAGTCCATCAGATTATTAGTTATGATGAGTGAGTCGTCGTCCACTTTGAGCATAAACTTTACAAACGGA
>JAQGBD010000505.1:0-28715 GCA_034698165.1 Punctoribates punctum | reverse complement strand
AATTGATTGCTTGAGAATTGATTGAAATCAATGTTCAATTAGCTGTGAAATGAGGTCTTGTTTTCACTCGACTGTAATTATGGGTGAATTGAACAATAAATTTGTGACTATATTTTGGGGGAATGACTGAAAACATTTCATTTATTCATTGCTTTTGTCAGAAAAATATTGAAAAGAGGAGTGAATTGTGATTTTGATTACAGATCTCATTTCAATGGAGTCATACATAAGTCGTCTCTCAATTGAACGAAAATTGTGATCGATTTGAGTGCAATAATAGTCGACATTCAGAGCTATCGAATGGATTCAAAACAAATAAAATTGAGAACACGATTGAACACAGATTGCGGTATTGATTGCTGAAAAACGACGATATTTTGCTGGATATGTTTTCCAAATAAACTTCGAGCACATAATTTTGGAGGAAATGAAAAATGCAATAAAAGTCAAAGTGAATCAAAAATGAAGAAATTGAAGAAAATATGAAATTTGTGTCTCAGAAAAAACTCGAATAGAATTTTCATTAAATTCAAAGTAATATTGAAATAAAAATATATGACATTAAATTTCTTTTATTGCACCCGACAAATATCGAGGTATGCAGAGTGGGTGCCATCAACTGGACACTCCCCAGTTATATTATCTAGATAACTTGCCTAAATAACTTGATTATAATTCGATATCCACTCTAATCAATAAATGTCCAAATTATCAGATCAAACAAGTGCTCCATCATTGAAGAACACTTAAAAGCACCTTGGTCATCAAATAATTTATTAGCGTTATGTTCACAAAAGTCTATTTAATTTTGTTTCCATTAAATTGAGTTCAAATATGGAATTTCTTTATTGAATAGGATATGAAGGGAATAGAAATTAAGATTAAATGAATATTTCTGTCCTTTGAATGAATAATTTTCATGAATGAAGAAAATCTATTTATTTATAGACGAAAAGTGAGGCCAAAAATTACATTAAAATAATAAAAATATTATGAGTTATAATAAAACACTAATAAATAGTATTTGCATTTTATGTGTTTTAATATTATCCCCGAAAACAATAATGACTTGAATTTATATGAGCTCTGGTTATACCACAAAAGACAGACACAGATAGACAACACTGGGATCTGATGAACACAGATCTGGCGCTTACTTAACATGAATTTTATGTAACACTAAATTCTGTGCGAATAGAATATAAAGTTTTTTTACTTCTTCTGTAACGCAAAGTATTATAGGAATCCTTATGAAAGTAAATCCTTATCTGTCGCTGACATTAAATACAGGCATATATTACTCGGAATTGATGTCTCACTCTTTGCTCAATATTAGGCAAAGGCTTTCATTTATTAATGAAAGTGAATGTAGTCTCCGATCCCAGCCATGGATTGGTCTGCAAATCAATAAGTATTATCTCTGATAAGTCTTATGTTCTTCTATTAGAGACCACTTTCTATGAAAAATATAATAATTTTCATTACAGTTAAGTGATTCCGAATTTGATGCTTTACTACTGACATACTGTGCCCGACAGGAAAGGCCTCCTCTGTTACCACTGTTTGTTCAAAAATTCAATTGGTTTCTCAAGAATTAATTCAAAGAATCGATTGATTTGAACTAAAATTGAATACAGATTTGAAAATTTTAAGCTTTTAAACGTCAGAGTTGTTTAAGATCTCAATTATTTAATGAAAAGGTACGACTCTTTCCAGGTTATCAATCACTTATCCGGGTAAATACTCGATTTTCTTGATGCTACATAAAACTGAATTATCTGAGTAAAAAATTTGAGTAAAAAAAGTTAATCTAATATTTATATGAAAAATAGTGCAATAAATTTAATCTTTTAAAAAGCTTATGAAAAGTCAAATGACTTTATTCGTGATATTAATGAAACGTAAGGTTTTGTATTCACATAACTCTGATCTAAAAAATAATAAAAATTTTGCTCAAAAATTCAAATATCAAATAAAAGCCAATATTTTATGATATGTATAACAATATTGAAGACCATTATTATTATTCTCGTCTAATATTTATTAACTTCTATTCAACAAAAGAAAAGTTTCATTGAGTTAAGTATTTGTGGAGTTTAAGTGAATTTTGTTTTTTTCTCATTCACTGGATTCAAATTTCAGAAATGATTTGAAGAATCATTAGTATTAGAAATATCTTCCGTTTGAAAACAAGGAAAAACTGATTTCCTTTGTAATCATTAATCAATTTGAGTAATTTAAGTGAATTCAAAGCAAACGAATCTAAAAATATATAATTCCTTTAAAATTTCGATTTTTGTTGTATTTGTCTTTCATTTCATTAAATTTCTAAATTCTTTTAAAACCATTTTCGGGGATAAAGTTTTGTTAGCCTTCAAGAGAAAAGCAAATAACTTCTAATTTGTTGTATTATGTAATCACTATTATCAGGATAAAAATTAGGGAAGACTTTTGGGTCGCTCCTCAGTCTGAGACACTTGTTTTGATAAGAGCTGAAAAAACCAAACGTTAGGGTTTGCTATAAAAACCTTAAGCCATACATCAGTTGAAGTGAAAGTTTAGCCAAAATCTCGGGAGAATTGATGTTAGGAATGACTATTAAAAAACCAATACTTGTTTTGCTAGATATGTGTGTGTGTGTGTTGTCTATGAGATAATACGGCCACTGACAGCATGACTGCACCGGCCGTTGGCTGAGCAAAAACGTGATGTTTTACTCGTTTCATAACTTTTGAGAGAAAACAGAATTGAAACTCATATGTTATGAACGACTGGAGTAACTGATAGTGAGTTTAACTTAATTTAGACCAAAAAGTCTCCTAAAAAATGAAGAAAATTTCATTTTCCGAATATTCTGTTCATATTTTTTAGTTAAAAAAAATTTTGTGATATTTTTTCTCATTTTGAGAAATGGATTTGATTTAACCATTAGTGAGAAAAGAGAACTTATTTTCCGACTTTGAATTCTCGACTCCGAGAATAAGCAAAACCATTAGTTCTTCAGAAATGGTAACAAAATTCAGATTTAATTTATTCTCCGGAGATGTAAAAAGTCGTGGATTATAGCGTCGACTTCTGACGGCTCCAAAATTGAAGAAAAATCAAAAATGAAAACATCTTTTTCGGCACAAAATTTTCGTATTTCTGACAAATCTCTTCAAAATCTAGAGATAAGACAATAAATCGATAGAGAAATCAATTAAACAACAAATGCATTGAATTTCTCTTATTTTTGCATTTTATTGAATATGAATCAGAGAGTAAAAGCACAGAATGGAAGTCAATAATAGAGAGGAAAGTGGAAAATATTTGCATTAGACTAAACACTTCATCCTATTTCCATATATTGTGTCAACTTTTTATTTGAGGATCGGTATCATAAACCCCATCAGTTTTGACTCCAAGTGAACCCAATCTGTGGTCTCAGTGTTGACCATATCTATAGTGACCAAAACCGGACGCGATATGAATCAGAAATGCAAACACTTTATGGAAGAATGATTTGCAACGAATACCATGTTATCAATGCTATCGATCACAGAATCCATAGGAAAGACTTCAGACAACAGAAAACGAAGAAAAGTTTTCAATTAATTCCTAACAAAATCTATGGCCCGAATCGGTCGACAAAATCTCGATTGAATTCCAGCAGAAGACTAACTCTTTTACAGAAATGGAGATTCCGATCAAAAATTATCACATTTGATAGAGAGGCCAATTCCTGTATAATCAAGATATTTGATATTTCAATTGTTATAGAAATCGAAATTCGTGATACATTTTCATGTAATAAGTGATTTTATACATCACTTAGTTTTTGATATAATTTATATGAAATTATACTCTTTTGGTGTGATTTGATGTGTAATTAATGTCTTAATGACTTTAATAAGCGTTTCATTCACTTTAATAAACAAATTGAAATCAAAACATCCATTGACTTAATGCTCGAATGAGTTCAACTTTTAATGGCATTCACACGAAACACATTAATAATTCATTTAATACTAAATTTGTTCCTCATTTTAATCAATGATTTTCAATACCCTAATGAAAAGTGATTTTGTGGAGCACTCACTCTCACTCACTCTCACTCACTCTCACTAATCCAAACTTTCCAGGCTCACAATGAAAACTGTCATTAATGATCAAGAAAGACTAGAGCACTAATTAGTCTTTGATGAACCTGGATTCAAATTATTGAAGAAAGATTGTTATCTTAAACCAACACTTTTTGGTCATCAAATCGCCAGTAAAGTGATCCTGGTCATCATTACTAGTTTTTGTACAAAATTCAATATAATATTACTTCATATGAAGGTTAGTTTTTATTAACTAATTGGTTCTAGGAATCGCAAACTTCATTAACGTAGACATATGAGATGTGCGCCAATATTTGGACAGACATTCGGTCACTTATTTATCTTTTTTTGGTTGAACACAATCTTCGTATAAAATCAGTCAAAGATTGGTTTAAAAAAGTGGTTGTATTTTATCAAAAGAATTGTTGTTTTTCATTGATTATAGTCTTCAAATGGGGGCTATTTTTCACATCTAATAGACTTCATTATTTGATATGACTTCGAAAAAAAATCTCATCAATTGTTGACTACTTTCCTTCGATCTCTTTATTCTCAATCTTTTCTCATATCAAGAAAAAAACGTATTTTAAGCACAGAATAGATGTCTGTTGTCTGGAATGAGACTCAGACTTAAGTAAATATGAAATTGTTGTCAATTAAGTCAGAGATTGTTTTGCGATCAGAAAGCGAAACATTATAACAAAATACCACTTAATTCAATAAATTAGGACATTTTAGAACTGTAATCGTGAAACAGGTTTCTGGCGATTCTTACATTTTGGTGAAAAATTAAAGGAATTTGAGGACAATTTTCAAGTTCTTATCGCTAACGTCCTGACAATAAATTTGAGGACTCATTACCTAAAGTAAAATGTACTCGAGTTTCATATATTAGGTGAAAATGTCATTATATTCGTGCAATTCATTTCTCCAAGAGTTTCATTCCTGTGAAGTAAAACTCGAATGCATTAGTATTTCTCAAAATTAGTTTAGTTTACTCTTGTTTTTCATTCTGTGCTCTCGAGAAGAGAAAACAAGAGTCAAAAAATAAATTAAATACTTTGGTTGAAGAAAAACAGAAATTTCTTCAAAAGACAAATAGTTTTCTCCCAATTATTTCTGGCTTTCTCTTCGCCTATTTTTCTCTTCCTTTTTACCAAAGGATTAGAAAAATATTTGAACAAAACTTTTCTTTCGTGTAATCAATATTAGAGCACAAAATAGACACAGTTTTCAAGTTTTCAGTTCTAATAACAAGAATTATTTCAAATTAGTTGAACTAAATCCCATCTGAAGACAAATTGGGGAACAACTCATAATTAGTGGCAATAATTTGGATAATCCTATGAACTAATCTATAATTTGAGTCTCGTTTTCCAAACAGCAAAACGATTTGAAATTAGTTTTAATGATATTTTTAGTGAACCTTTTTTTTCTGGCAAATGTCATAATTCATAATTCTTACGAAGAAATAAAATGAGTTAATTAAAGGAATGGATATTTTGAATAATTTATTCACAAAAGGATAGGTCTGTGCAACAGAAGAGCTAACAAAATGCATATTCATATCCATAATTGTTTTTTCCTGGAGTAACACAATTCATGCAAATGAAAGCGTTTTTCAGGGAATTAGAAATTTTATTCTTACACTACCAGTGCCTCCACTGCCAGTCCCTTCACATCAATCTATGTTTTTAGACTTTTTTTTGGAAAAAGGGTCTAATCTAAGGCAAACATCAACACAACAAACACTAACTGAATATATAATGGGATAAAAATAATCCATAATTAATAAAAGTGTTGGCACTGAAACATAATTTTGTTTTCTCTTAAATTTTTTGCTCATCACAACTGTCAAAGGGGAATAAGTCTAAGCAGTGAATTAACTTGATAAAAACACTCCATTATCATCAAGAATTAAATTAATTAAATTATTGAAATTGTTGTTTGATTATAGAGATTGAAAATTTCAATTAATTATTAGTTTTAAATAGAAAAGGCGTTGGTGTAATATGAGCATGGTCATCACTGAGGTACTGGCCAAGGCCTAAATTAATGAACTAGATTATTTTGTGTCCTAAAATGTCAGAAAAAAGAGATAAACTATAAAAAGTAAACGCAATTCTCAAAAAACATATTTCATGTGAACATATATTTTGCGTATTTATAGGAATTTTTCATTTTGAAAGATTGCACTCATCTTTTTAGCTAGATTCAAAGTATAAAGCCCAAAGGTTATCACTCAAATGTTTGCATTTTATATGAGTTGTCTCTTGAAATAAATTGGATGAAAATCTACGCGAATATGATCCGTGCAATTCTGAAATGTCTGAAATCAAAACCAAAATATAAAACGATTTTTATTCGAAAACAATGCGAATATTTTTTTTCACTCATTTAATGGAAATATTTTGCAAAAATGGGTTTTGTTTGACTGAAAAACGACTTCACTCACAAACCCCCACTAATTGAGTCATTCTGTTCGCCAGGTTTTCATTACTTAATCAATATATGAAAACTTAATATGCAATTCATGAAAATTTAATGAACCAAACGAAGGGAACGGATATTATTTTTTCCAGTTTTTCATCAGAGGATCTCATAAATTGGTATTTGTTTAAAAAGTAATAAAACACGCTTTCAGTGTATGTGTGATATCAACTCAAAAGAGCTTTTTTCAAGTAATATAAATCTATAGTCAATAGGGTTTTGTTTTCCTTAACATTAACTATATTTTTGCCTTAAATTATAGCCATTGAACGGAAAGTAATGTCTTCTATGGTGTGCTGTCGAACAGAGAGCCCCAAAATAGAGTCGTTTTTCAGAATTCTTTCGATAATAAAACCATAAAACTTAATGTCTTTTAAAACCCTTTGTGTTTACATTATTTTCTCCGAAATTAAGTTAAATTTAAGAACAAACCACTAAATGCCAACTCATTTATGTAATATTCTGTGAGAATGTGCAAGGTGTTTTTCAACGCATTATAACTCTACAACATGTAACGCATCAATACTATCAGATTAAAAATAATTATTTTCAACAATGTAAGTGTAATCTAGCAACATGATTATGATAGGCTATGATAATTTCTAGTTGAAGTGTGCTAGATCACTCACTGTGAATATAATTGGCAATCATTTCTATTAACGAAATACAAATGTGAATTGAATGAGGAATTCCTGTTCGCCGTTGGATATCAACTCAATTAATGTTAACAAATATATTCAGTTCTTAACAGATCTTGGAATTGATTTTTTCACTCAAATTCTAACATTAATATAACATAAATATTGATTCTGATTGTTGGATGAATGAACATGTTGAATTGTTAATTCAAAATTTGCCAGATTAATAAGAATAAGCAAACACTTTGAATCACTTTGAATAATATGTGATATAAATTCCTTTTTCCATAAATTGGATAAAATCACATCCAATTGAAATCTTTTAGTATATATGCGCTCAGCATAAGGAGTACCACCTGTCGGACTGCCATCACTACTATATTCCAGAACAGTGGCACAGAATAGAACAGAATAAAAGGCATAGAATAGGAAACAAAAACTTTTGGTATCTGTTTTACGAGAGATAATAATATTGTGTTTTTGTAGACAGCGTTTAGTGTTAAAGAAAAGACACATTATTTGAGAGCACTTTTGATTTTGTCGGTCCATTGATTTCGTTCATTAAAGTCAAACGAAAAGCCAACGAATGAATGTTTGATGGCTTTAGATGAAAATCGTTCATCAATTTTATACCTCGACACATAACAAAAGCAATAGATGATCAAAAACTGCCCAAACAAACACAGAATTTGTTTTCAGTTTTGATTTTTCTTTTATTATTCGCGTATTTGTCCGAATCGTAACCTAACATAACATCTATTATATGAAAGAAGTATTTTATTGTTCGCCTAATTATAGTCTCATAAATAAGTTCTGCTTTCAATGATTGCCTCCAATATTGAGTTCGTCTTATTTTTATTATTAGTTTATTCAATGAGTGATTCAATAAATGGATTCAATTATAGATTTGAGTGAAGCAAAAAAATTGCTGTCATTATAGCACTGGTGACTCGAATCGGAGAATAGAACCTCTTTTGGACAGAATATGTGTTCACAAAACACTTTCGACATTATATTCAATGCATAGATTAGGAAACATATGCTTTTAGTTTATTACCGATCGTTAGACTCAAAACACTATTGAATTTTGGGCTCAAAATTTTGAACGACTTTTCAGACATCAATAGAATTGAATTATTGATTCAAATTAGGCCTCAAATCAATACTCAGACACAAATTGCTCTGAAAATTATCATAACTTTGAAGAATAAATCGAATCTATTTTGAAAAAAGACTACAATTTTCGCCTTCACTCCAATTGCATTGCATGAAATCCTGGCTCATTTGAATATTCAAATAACCTAGATTGACTTGAAAATCGAATTCTATTTTGATAATGATTTCTAAATCTGCTCTATAAGTTCAATGGACTAGGTGAACAAATGTGCACGTGTATTAGATTGCTTTATTCGAGATACACAGAAAGATAAAAAACCAAGCTAAATTAATATCCCATTATAAAGGAGTAAGCCTTAAGGGAAATATTGAAGAGGGGTTATATGTGAATGCCTGGGTAATCCTCTTTTCTTAATTAAAGCCATTAATAGAATAGTTTAGTGAACTCAAGTGATTCATATGTTAAACAAAATAAAATGCTTTTCATTTATTCCGAATCTAATGACTTGATGTCCAAAATGGGAATTTTTCACATTGTTTTACATTTAGATGAGATGAATGTTAATTAAACTGATTAAAGGTCTCTCTCTAACCATAAATGTATGAAATAATTCAAATAAACGTTTAGAAAAGGTTTCCATCACTTCATTGAATCCTTTATTGGTGTTTGAATGTGAGCCACCAGATGGCCAACTGATCTTGGTAAATTTCTCTTTGGTTCCAAAAAGGAAATGCCAAATGCCATGTGCTTATTAGAAATACCGCCAAAATAAGTGGTTAGTTGTTTATAACTTGCAATTTGTGAGAAATCAGTTATTTTGAATCAATAGAAATAATTGATATTTTGAAATAAGTTCTTAAATATTTGAAAACTTAATTTTGTGCAAAACTTTTAAAACTATTGTCTGTAATCTAAAGACAAACAACTGATTCGGGAATCGTTTTCCTGGAAATGTTTTGCTCAGATTAGTTGGAACTCAAAGCTTATCAATTCCAGGGATCGATTTCTTTTGTTTTATTGGCCAATAAAACCCGTTTTGTAAATACCAGGATCTGTTGAAAATAAGTAAGTTTTGCATTCATTTCAAAACTATTCGTTGAATTTTGAACTTCTCTCTGATTTTGTGAAAACCTTTTTTTTAAGCAATGAATTCAAAACTTGAAATTTTGATTAAATTAAAGAAATTGAATTCAAATCTACTGAAAGTTACGAAAGTATTGAATCAAAACAATGCGTTAATTAAATCAAATCTGAGCCTCAATTTCGATCATTTGGATCAACAGTTTTGTAAAATCAGTGAAAAACAATTGAAGACAATTAAAAGCGAAGACTTTAAGTATAAGTGTTTTTGGCCGAAGTGTAGCTTCAAAACCGATTCTTCAGAGGAGTTGGAATATCACAAAAGTGTTCACTCAAATAAGCGAATGCCCCACAAGTGCCCCAAATGTGGCCAATCTTTCAAATACAGTAGTAATTTGAGAATTCATAAATACAATAACTGCAAAAAGACAAATGAAAAGTTCATTTGCAAGTGTCCTTTTAAAGACTGTCAAAAGCCATACCAAACCATTTGGGGTCTCCGATTGCACCAAGGACAACATCATTCAATAATTAAGAGATTCAAATGTGATTACAAGGGGTGCCGCAAAAGTTTCTATTATAAGCATGCAATGAATGCCCACAAAAAGGTACACTTTTGGCCAAAACGGTTCAAATGTGCTTTCGTTGGATGTAATCATCGATATAATAACCAATACTTCTTAAACCAACACATTTGGGTCTCTCATTTGAAAATTAAGAAATTCCAGTGCGAATATGTTGGCTGTAATAAGAGGTTTTATAGTCGTTGTCATATGAAAGCACATCTCAATTTGCACACTAAACAAAAGCCATTTAAATGCAATTTTAAGAATTGCAACAAGGTATACTTCGTGAAGTATTCTCTTAAAGGTCACCTGAAGAGTATTCACAAACAAACTCTTGACTATAACTCAAAACTATCGCAAAACGTTGCAAAACAAAAGTAGTCTTTAATGACAAAAGTTCTTCATTTGAAGCAATCACTGGTTCTCATGGGATATACCACTAATCAAAAGAAGTGCACCGAAAAAATAGACGCCAACGAAGAGCTATATTTCTATTGGATGAGCCAATTATGCAAAACACGTTTAAATAATTAAATTGTTTCTAAACTTGATTTAGTCCTCCAATTATAGGATTAAGTTTTTTGCTGCCATTTATACTGTGCTCAAGAAAACTGAATATTCTGTGAGACAAAGGATGGCCTCAACTGTAAAGAAGTATTCATTTATTCAATGATTTAGTTTAAGTGCACTCCAGTGGGGCTCTGATTAACTCCAATCGAAAATTAATGAATAAATAATTTAACGTTTGATGACTCGACCCTATTCTCAAAAACATTCATCTCTTTTATAACCACTCAGTCTTATCACAACAGTATTTTTCACCGTTCAGTGGCGCTCAGGACAGTCCTCGTCTGCACCCCCGCTGAAGAGGAGTTGAGATGATTACCAAATTATTATAGTATTTGTGTTTTGAACTCAAATTTTGATCAATTTTTAAAATATTTGATTCGTTTTCTAAACTTTTGTATTAAAGCTTTTAATTAAGTAAAGAATTCAAAGCATTTTTATAGTTAACTCTATTCTCTCTTATTTAGGGTTTAGTACTCCCGGGGCTATACTTCTATTGAATTATTATTTCTAAAATTATGAGATTTGCTTCTGTTATAAATATTTCATGAATTTGTTGTAAAAAAAAATATCGATTCTGTGCTTAACATCGAAAACATATTCATTTGTCAAATAAATTCCGACTTTTATTATAAGTCATTCGCTTCAATAAAATTTTGAAAATCTTTCAGATTTTTATGAAATATTTGATACAAATTTTTGTTGAATTTATTCAACCGATTCCTCGTTTATAAGAATTTCCGATTAGTCTTATCGGCGCTTAATATCAACAGTAATTAACAGTCTGTCCTCTCCTCGGATATCAGATTAATTACAGCCATTATTGTTGTATTCAAATTATAAACAAATCATTTATTTTTGGCGAATAATTAACTAACTGTCAGACTATTAATTATATGCAATAAATGTTTGCTTCACTCGTTTTCACTGAAATTTTATCGTCAAATGAATCGCTTCTCAAAAGAATTCAATGAAAACTCAATCGATAGACAAAGAGATTTAAATCAATAGATTAATGGCTTTTCACTGAAATTTATTCAGAAATTCATCGAGAATTCAAAAATATAAGCAATCGATTACTCCTCTGATCAAAGTTTTCAAATGTTTTTTGAATTTATTTCATTAAAGAAAAGATTGGATCAGAAAAAGAGTAAGAAAAGAGAGGAAAACACTATTTACTGAAGATTTTTCTGGTGATAAACGAGTGGAAAATAATTGTTCAAAACACTGTCAATAAGAAGAAGAAAATGAAAAATTTGAGACTGTGTTGAGAAAAGTAGCAAGAAGAGTTCAATTTCGTTGGCAGACAACTCAAACACATTAGTTGTTGTGTTAAATGTCTTTCATTTCAAGTGTTGTTTTCTTATCCTTTCGATGACTTCAAGACTGAAATTCGGTTTTTAAATGAGTTTATTCACAAAATCAATATTTGGTTGAAGACTTACTTTCAAATTAACTTGCTCAATCAGATAAATCAAAGAGCAAATTGTTAAGCAAATTAGACGCTCTGTTATATAATTGAAGTCGATTTGAAGACAAAATAACGGAATTATCTGCAACTGAGTTAACACAACGTTTTCTTAATACTGATTTCATTACACGGCTTATGACTGAATTTCCTTTTAATTCCTTATTCCTATTGATTTCCACTGTTTTTAATCAATACATTAGGTCTTCACTCAACTGTAAAATAGAGGAGGGAGTGAGCGCAGGGTAGGGTAGGGGAGAGAGAGAGAGAGAGAGAGAGAGAGAGAGAGAGGTCTATAACGTTTGAGATCGAGTTTTTATTGATTTCGATTTTGCTCTCAATTTTCAATTTACTATTTATTATAATTTCAATCTTAATAACAATTATTCAAATAATTTTTGTATAAATTCTTTCTCTGAAGACAGTAATGATTTGACTGAGAAATGAGTGAAACAAATGGCTTTTGTCTCTCAATCATTAGTTGAATGGAAAGACAGGGAAAGAAAAATTAAATGACAGATAATGTATGATATTTCGAGTGACTCTTCCTCTTCGGGAGAGATATCCCTGTTATAAATGAATGAATTTTTCATAAAAATTTATGATAAGAGTGAGTGATTGTCTGCTCTATGTTTTGTTTCAATATCTGAATCTCATGTCAAACAAATGGGTTCTATAATTTTTGGCCCTATTTTTGGAGTTTCGCTTAAAAATTATAGTTTTTCCTAATCTGAAGTGATTTGACTCTTAAGAAAATTATAGTCTTTTTCTTCTCTTATCTTTAAAAGTCATTAATAATAAAACCCAACGAATGAAAGGAAAGGATGAAAATGAGTTCTTATGCTCACATGTTTTGCCAAAAGAGTCAGACATTCAGACATTGAATAAATATTAAATTATTATAAATATAAAAAATTGTTCTTCACTTCAACCAAAAGTTTGATTCATTGCTAAGGATTCGGATCTAATTTGTTGGGCGACCAAAAGTCTGTCCCCTTTTTATTTAGAGGAGAAAGTTATGAGAATCTGAAGACAAGGGTTGAGACAAAATTCGTCTTTGGCTCACATATTGTCGGCTAATGGTTTGTCTATTAGTTTTGATGAGAGAGACTCCTATCAAATCAGTTAATCTATCATCAAAAATGTGTGCAACCAATTGGTCTGACATCACATACCATCTCATTGGCTGTTAATGTCATCAAAATCAATGGACAAACCCATGAAATAAATGATAAGAAGACTGAAGAATAATAACATGAGATATAAAAAAGTCCACAAAATTAAAGGTAGGGATAACTCGACGGAAAAAAAACATTCAAGTGTTGAATTGCACTGAAAATAGTGCACAGAATATAATAATAAAATATGGTTTTTAGGGGAAGAGCCGCACAGAATACTGACCTCAACATAAGATGTAATCCCTTAAAGCCTAAAAGTATTGTCACAACTCATTAAATAAATTGATGGTTCCATCCCTACCACAACTCACGACTAAATTACGATCTAAACAGTGCTAACAGTTGTGAAGAGGGGACAGACATGAGACTAACATTGCATAAAAGTAATAATAACTGATAGCACCGGACAAATGAGAATAAAAACTGGAATCTGATTTGGAGTGGACTCCACTCCGGCTGTCAATAACATACATTTCATGGCCTTCGACTCAAATGATTCGGATGAAAAAACCGTTTTGCTAGATTAAAATCAGATGGAAATACAATATTCATCCGAAAAGATACTTAAACAACAAAATGAGTCATTAATTGAATGTAGAGAAAGGAAACGCACGGAATATAAGGAAATATAATACGATATTTATTTCTAATGAATGGTATTTACGTTTTTCTCCTTTTTATTGAATATTAAGACTATTATTGGGACTTCAGAATTGAGTTCTCTATTAGAAGGACTCAGAAATCAGTATTCATTGCATGCGATGAATAGTTTGACATTTTCTCAGTTCCCGTATATTCTGAGCCCAAAGAATGTGAACACGTTTTCGGTTCTCATTTCATATAATGTAATGAATAAGTGATTTAAGAATCCGAGTGCTCTTTATTCTCATCTTTCACTCACTTCTTCCTCTGATCTCTTATTCTTTTGCTCTTTGGAGCCAATCATTCAATGAATATGAATCCAAACTCTCGTTTGGTATCACTTTTGCAATACTTTTTATGTCAAAACAGAATATTTAATAACAAATATTTTGATCCCTTTCCCTCTTTAGGGAGATATTTACAGATATGTACTCTTGAAAGTTCTTCAAATAAAAGATCTCGATCCTTACGAAATTAGATAAGAAGTATATTTTTAGGGATTTCTTTTGTGAAATATTTTTAAAAACTCCTTTCAAATGGTTTTCTTTGAAAAATATTTAATTTCAAACTTAAAATTTGAAAACAGAATACATTATTAGTCTATTGATAGCCTGTTTCGAAAGGTAAAGAAATGCGAACAAGCAAACTATTCATAAAATGAATATTAAATTCTAGTAAACATTTGCAAAATGTAAAGCTTTTAACGCAAATATGATAGAGTTTTCAAATGCAAAGTATCTGAAGTTTGGTATAAAAAATCATATAATTATGTAAAACAAATATAATATTCAAAGCGAATGATTTATTTCTCATAAAAACAGAGTAACTATTGTCGTGAATATGATTTGTTTGGATTACTCACACTCTTGTTGGGGGAAAACTGCACAGAATTGGGAATACCATAACTGAAATCATATCTGCTGTTAGAGAATAATCACAAATAATTTATTTTGAAGGAATTTCTAACGAAAAATATTGAAACAAAGGGGGGAGAGAGAGAGAGAGAGAGAGAGAGAGAGAGAGAGAGAGCTCAGAATTGAATGGTTTTGAAGGCAAATCAAAGTCTTTGCATTTATTGTCTTAAATTTCATTTTGTGAGTAAAACCATTTTACTATAAAAACAGAAAAATATATATATATATATGTATAAGAAATATAAGTTTAACATAAATACAGAGAATCAGAGCAAAAAAGAAGAATAAAAATATGAAATTAGTTTCAGAGCCGGAGAGGAAATATAAAAAAAAATCCATTTATAATAGCTGGCTAAGTTTCCAATCCAATTAGTTGTCTGCTGAGCAAAGACTTGGGTAAAGAAATACAAGCCCTGAGCAAAATGAAAAATGTCATTAATCGATCCCTTTCTTAGTCTGGGAGTGGGGGCACAGCATAAAAATGCTTTTCAATATAAGAAGAAGATATGGCGCACACCATCGCAACCGATATATGCTATTATTCGGCGTAAATAACGACTAAACCCGAACTTGAAAATAGTTTCAGTCGAATGAATGGATGAAAAAGAGAAAAGTCTTTACATTTTTATCATTTATTTTCGAGACTTTTTTGAATAGAAAAGTGATTTCAGCTCTTTTTTGTTGTTCACAGCAATGAAAAAGTGCTTTAATTTATGGTTGAATTACATTTTGGTATAAAAAAATATTCAGCCTTTAAATGGTATTAAGAAATGAATAGACAAACGACTAATTCATTTAATCTAATAATTCAAAGCATTTCATTCTCTTTGAGAATTTGTTTTAAGAAAATATTGCCTTAAATTTGTTTTTTTTTAATTAATTCTGAGACCAATTGTCTTCTGTTATGTTATGCGTGGAATAAATGATCCATTCGTGTAATTAATGGCCAGGAATGCAATGAACGGACAAATAACTAAATTTACTCAAAAGGTGTTGCAGACCGTCTTTAATCACATTAAGGCTATGGATGTGTATCTGTTTCCCAATATAAATACAAAACAAAACCAAATGCACTGAAAATAGTTTTCCACTAAACTGTGTTATTATGAAAGTTGTCTAATATTTGCTCAAAGTTTGAGGAAAACAAAGCTAAGAGAGAAGAGGAGAGGAGAAGGACGGCGAGAATCAGATGATGTATAAACTTGAAGGAAGCTTTTTCGGTATACTTGATCTGAGCACTGGGCTGTTGGTGCAGATGTCGACTTTGATTCTGTTTGACGCCAGAGTACACATCGGACGCACTCATCCGTTCGGAGAGTCGGGCAGAGAATGTCATTGACTGGCATCAGATCGTGTCTAACACGTCAGGATAGGTCACAATTCTGTGCCAACACTCATAGACAACAACTAATTACATTCGACTCAATGGCTTACTTGAAAAAAGTATTAAAATATATTTCGAGTGAATTCATATTTAAACGCTTTTTTCCTCATTTTGTTCAGCATTTTATACTCAAGAGATACTTGAGTTGACAGTCCTCTCAGGTTGTTGTGAGCCCGGAATAAACTCCGCTTAAATGTCAATACATTTCAATGGATTCCATTCAAACCAAATGTTTTCTTTAGTCACAGAATTTACTATAAAATTATTGCTATAAATCTCAGGAAAACATATTTTTAGATTAAAATGCTTTCACCATTGAAGTCACCATGCAAGAGGACAATATTTTGTTTAAATCATTAAGCAAGTGAATTATTCGTCGCTTATGGTGTGTCGGGAATTAATTTTTATGATAAATTTTAGTATATTTATGAATACATGAGTTTTGTGTTAATACAAAAAAGAGGAAATTTATGACTAAATGCGAGGAAAATGTTACACAAAGTACTGGTTCTCAATATTGATGAAAAGGCAGTGCAACTGTCTGTGCAGTTGACTGTGTAGAGCAGGTATTGTAGACCAGAGTGAAGATGAGTTTGTAATACCCGACCAGAAAAAGGGATCACAACTTTGCGAATCATTAATCTTATTCGACTCTGTCTTAAGGGATATCAAATCTATAGTGAAATAGTGTTGAAGTTCTGACTCAACCATTGACTCCATATTCGAGTGAAGCCAACGAAACACAAATTGTTAAAAATGCTAAAACTAGTGCTTCACTGCATGGCATTCAAGTATTGCAGAGAACAAAGTGTTTTCCTCCCAACAAATGAGTTTTGATGGCCTTTCTATATGCAGGTCCTCACTGAGTGAGTGACTACTGTTTCTCAAAGAGGTTAAGCTGAGATCAGCAGTCGATCCTTCTTTTATTCATGATGTCTATCACATTAGAGATGACCAAAAACTGGAACAGTATTGAACTGAACGCACAGAGAAATGTGATGTAACCACTCAGTCCATTATGATGGCCACCAGGACCCATATCCAACACGATCCGGATCAAAGCTTTCCATTATAACTATTAATATTAATGTTATGGATGAGCTAAGCTAGGTCAAATGGAGATTCCTTTTTCCTTTAGTTGTGATGATGAATTAGAAAGATGAGCTTGACGAAAATAGAGAGCACCCTTGACTATTGCAACAAAGTTATCTATGTTTTGGTATGTGTTATGCTGTGCTATGTTGTGCTCATTCCTTCAAATACACTCATATTATAATCCAGTTCTACTCAATATCTCTTCGGTATTAAACGCATAAAAGTTTTGCATAATATTCAGCTCTAATACACACAAAGTTGTTATTATTGCTGAAAAATTCTGTTATTTTCAGCTGAAAAGTGTTGTTCACAAGAGTTAACATCAGATTAATTTGATGGACACATATATAAAGCCCTTTTGTTTGCTTTCAAATATCGTATTTAACACAATTTGCTAATTATATCAAATTTTTAAACATCAATATTATATTAAAACCGATATTTAATTCAATAATTACTCTAAATTTCTTTTTATTGCAGATTATAAGCGAATTAAAAACTAAACTTATTTTTAAAACTTAATTTAAAGTCCATTAAATTTTTATAAATAAGTAATTATAAGATTAAAGCGAAAATAGAGGAATGTTTCTGAATGAGGATCGCATCAAACACTCCAATGAATTGATTAAAATAATCGGAGTTTTAAAAAGTGACTTCGATCAGAATTCTACCTGGGATTTAAAGTTTTCAAAGTATTCCACGGATGAAGAAATCAAAGAAAAGTAATCGGAGAGAGAGAGAGAGAGAGAGAGAGGCGAGAGATCCATGGATGAAATCAAGAGAGAGGATCCATTAGTGTTGTCCTAAAAGATGCAATTAGTAAGTACTCGAAGTGAAACACAAATCTGAAAGACAATGAGAGGCGAAATCAAGTGGAAACATATCGATTGGAAAATAGTAAACTCAGTTAAAAGAGCTGAAAATTATCTCTCCTTTTCTTCCATTCCTTTTATCTGTATTTATAGTATTGTTTTTTTTGTGTTTTATAACAGCATTTGTTTGTCTGTGAGAACAGCACTTCTTCGGTAATACATGTCTTCCATTCATTTCTAATAAATCAAATCCTTTTTATATATAACTTTCTGTTAGTTTTATTTCTCATCCAATTCTCGATTTGGAGTCAATTTTGTTGACTAATAATCGGATTATTTTTGCATTGATTTGATTACGAACTCAATTTGCAAAACTAGGTCTCGATATTCAAATGAATGAATTCGGAGAGAGGGCAACGAATTGCACACTGAACGCAGAATGCCCAAGGGAGCAGACGTAAAATACATCTTAGTTTTTTGTTCCACAGGTCCCCCTAGAATTTGGGCCGAAATGTGTGTTTTTTTGTGCTGTCTCTTCCCTCGGATTCTTATGTAACATTAGCCTACCCTGACCTCTCCTCTGAGAAAATCAGTGGCCTCCCCCTCAGCTCAGATGGTTGGGTATCACTGCACTCGATATAGATTTGTAACAAAACTATTACCAAATCCTAACGAAGTTTCATATAATTTTAGCTGAATTTAATTACTTTGCTTTAGATTTCACTAAAATGGAATAACTTTTTGACATTATTACTCTAGCAAATTGAAAATCCAAAGACCAAAGGTCCTTTGAACTTTGTTCTAGCAACTTAAGTATAATTTTAACATGAAGTTTCAAATATTCGGTCAATTTGTTGCAAAAATTAATTATGTGTTTTACACAAAACCATTGAATAGTTTATCTAAAATATAAACAAAAGTTTGAACGAAATTAATCACAACTTATTAAAAAATTGCGGCGAAAGTAAGTAAATGTTTCGGTTCATTACGTTATCTCAAATATCATGATTTCATTTGAGGAATGAGTCAATTAATTTGATAAACGTGTGAATGAGTTAAATGAATCTTAAGAGAAGATAAAGTCTTTCAAAGGCTTCCGATTTGTTTTAACCTAAAAATCGATTTACAAAATTCAAGTAACCGTTAAATACATTAATTGTAATATCACTTAAATTTTGCACAGAATAAAAGGGAATTCATAAATCTTAAAACTCTAAGGAAACAGTTTTTTTGTTACAAAAATATTTATTTCTTTAATGAGTTTTGTTTTTCTGATTCACAATTATTTTTGTCGCAAATGAAGTAATATTTTATTCAAATTCTAATTCATTTTAACCCAAACTATGCATAAAAACTAATTGTTTGAAAAAATTAATTAAAATGAGAGAAAAAGAGAGAAATTAATTAAAATCGTCTACTCATCCGAGTCGTGATAATTTGGACCTCAAATGGCAAGAGTATAATATTCATTGGGCTCACCATTAATGCTATATTTATGGCATTCTTTAATTGTGAGGACAGACCATGAATTTCAATTGAATCAATTATTTCGTTAAACTTGGGATACATTTGAACTCTGTTTGAAAAGATACACATTTCAGGGTAACTCTTCGTATAGTTATCGAGCAAAGAAACGAATCAAAATTTGATCCCAAAGAATGTGTAAAACTCTGTCATTCACTCAAATCAAATGTGAGTAAAGGATATGCGTTTGCTTTTAATGAATAGAGACCTGGAGTCAAAAACAATGAAAGAGAAGCTGGGTAAATTGAATAATCAAAATGAGATGAGACGGCACACGGAGTCTTCCATAGAAATGCTTTTGGAAACAAATTTCGTTAGAATAGTGTCTCTGAATGTGTTGTTCAGTCTTAACATTTTCCTATCAGATGAGGCCTACAATTGTCTGATGAAATTTCTTTCGCTTCAATTTCTTCTATTTTTTCTTTTCGCAACTCATACTGTGTTTTAGGCAATAGACCAGTGATTGCCAGAAAGGCCTTCACTCACAGAAGTGCCATTGCCTGTGCCTATGTCTATGCCTGTGCCGGCAACAGCTGTAAAAATTGACTTAAAATAGGGTAACCAGAGTCCCCCAAATCAGGTGATTAACCTTTATAAATGGCGGACGAATGGAAGGAATTTACTCCATGTTTGATAATATTTTGATATTTTATTTTGAATTTTCTAAACAAAAAAAAAACTAAGTGTTAAAAATGGAAATTTCTTTCCATCTTGGTAATCCTTCCCAAAGCCAATGGGTAGACGAAAAATATATACAATTTTCTGAAATTTTAGTATCATTTCTTGCGATTTTGTTTTTTGTATCGTGAGATTGGAATTAAATTCATAAAACTTCCTTTAAAAAGGGTTTTAAATCACTGGAAGAAAAGGAAGTGAGTCAATGGTGGAGAGAGAGAGAGAGAGAGAGAGAGAGAGAGAGAGAGAGAGAGAGAGAGAGTTGAATAAAATTTGCTAATATTTGTGACATAAAAACATAGCATTTGTTCGCATTTAGGGCTGACTTCAGTTATCTTTGTTAACTTCATTGTCGAATGAATGGTAACTGTTCTCCAACTGTGATATCCACTCAGAGATATCTTCAATGAATTTTAAGTCTATTGGGAAATCATTTTTTGACAGATTTTTTGCAGGATTTCCACAGAAAATCGAAATTCAAACAAATCTTTAGGATTTGCTTCCCTTTGACTGAAAAGTTTTTGTCTCTTTTGCAATAGAATTACTCACCAATTGATTCTTCAGATTCCATGGTATAAGTCAACAGAAAATCAGATAACAAACAAACCAAAAATGATTATTCAATGTTTGCTAGTTTAAAATTCTAAAATACTGATCATAAGGGCGTCTGATTTGTTTATTTTTGAAAATACATTCGCTTCTGATTGCAATCTTTGGATTCACTGCACAAAAATCGATAACCTGGTTAAAAATGAAGAGAAAACTCGATTTATTTCATCAAAATTGTGTTTACAATGAATTTTGAAATTAAAATCTAATTTTTGAGCCCTAAGTCTCTGATAATATAGATATTGATTTTGAAACAGTATTTGAAGTTTCGCTTCTTCTGTTGATTTCCTGCAAGTTTTCAAAATTAGTTTCTCAACTGTAAAAAAATCGCCGAAATTGGATTCACTCGGAGTTGTTTTGAGCGAAATTTGAGAGGAATTATACTCGAAATGAATTTTTCTCTTGATTTGAGAAATGAAAAATTGGGATCAGATTTGATCCGATTTTCAAAAACTGATTTATTTATTATAAGAGTCATAATAAGGGGTCAAATGTCCGACAATTTATTGTCGCTATTCTTCACAAATCATTTACGAACTCATATTATATAATTCATAAGAATATAATTCAAAGAGTTTTGTTCAGATAACAGTACTGGAGATGAGCAAGGACAAAGTGGACCAACACTGAAAATCAATTTCAAGAACATTTTGCTATTTTATTATAAGAAGTCTTTCAAAAAGTTATGAATTTTGATATCTTATGAATAGAAAAGAAATTGTGTTCAACAAAAAGGGAAAAAGAGAGGAATTCCTGTAATTTTTGCCCAAAATTTTGAATATGAATTGCATTTTATGTGAAAAATGAAGAAATGAAAGCAAAAAATTTGGGAAAGATTTTGCGAGAATTCGCTTTAACTTAAAGAGAAGAAAAATCAAAACACTTTTCAAAACTAATGACTGACTCAATGATGGCTGAGATGAGGACTCTCTCTGTTTAGACGCCAATCGAAGTGCAATACAAAAATTGATTCAATGATCAAATTTATGAATAAATTGGTGCCTAATGTGAATAAACCAGAGGTATATGCAACAGCACTGGAATAATATGTTGTGCCAAAGATGTAATGGTTATGGAGTGTAAGTGTGTGTCTACTGATTGATGAAGAGAATGGCTCTGAGAACTGATCATCATTTGACTACTGAAGCGCCGCATTCACAGCTATGTAACTGCATTTAGAGCACTGGTGTTACTACAGTTACAGTACATCAACGCTGAGATGGACGGGGTTTATAGCAAACACTTTCCATCAAATGGAAAACCATTTCTTATCTAATTTAGTTGCGATACGTTTTTTCGGACTATTGCTGACGACTATCGCAACCAAACAACTGATGAGAGGCCACCAAATGCTCTTTTGAGAAGTCCTAAGCCTCTCCTTTGCAAACCAGAGTTAGCCCGGGAGAGAGAGAGAGAGAGAGAGAGAGAGAGAGAGAGAGAGAGAGAGAGAGAGAGAGAGAGAGAGATGCATAATATAATGATAAGCCATTGAGACAAATCATCGGAAAACGACTCAATACGTTGAAGCCTGTGCTGATTCCGTGGAATGGTATGCTTGTGAAAGAGTGGATACAGTCTTGGATCGATTCGGTTGCTTTTCTTAAAGGAATGAGTGCTCATAGAGTGAGGCAAAGAGAGGCAAAAGAGAGGCAGCGCTCTATTGAAGCACTAAAATGAAAAAACGATTGCAATAACTCATTGAGAAATTGAACTGTTCTTCCTTTTGGTGCTGAGCCTCAATTCAACTTCTTGTCGCTCTTCAGTCAGTCTTCTTTTGAAGATATTCTGAGCAGTCATTCAATGATCATAAGTTGAAAAATGAAAACGACAGCAAAACGAGTCACAAATTGTGGCTCACATACAGAACAGAGTAATATCTGTGCGACAAATAAAAGTCCATTTTTCCGGTACTCAACCGTTATATTAGTTAAACATTAAATTGAAATTTGATTTGATTTGATCGCCAGAACTGTAATACACTGTTATAAATGAATTCTCTCTTTTGGCCTCAATTTAAAGGCAATCAAATATATAACAAATTATATGTCATATACTCTGAGACACCATTTGTCTGAATAGTTATATATGAAATTCAATCAAAGATTTTTCTTAAAGCGGTAATTGAATGGTTTTTCACACAATTCAATACTCAATGATTTGCTCAGAATATCAGTCATTCAGTTAAGTCTACGGATTCACAAATTTATGATTCATTTTATAGCTTTTGAATTCTTATCCCAAAAAACCAATTCTTCCTTTTGAGTCGATTTCTTGGAATTTGGCAAAAATTCTTTACTATTATTACCCCTTCGTTACGAGAGAGTCGGAGAGGGAGGGAGGGAGAGAGAAATTTCTGAATAATGATAATAAAAGAAAGAAAGGAATCATTCTGTGCTCTATCCTTATCGCACACACATTACTCTCTGACGTAAGCTTTAGTTACTGTAAATAATTTATGAGAAGTAATGTGAAAAAATGCAAAACAATGGCTTATGTACTGAAATTGTACTCAAATTTAGAGAATTTTTTATTGCTTTCGATTATTTGGTGAAACAAATTTTGCTGTAATTTCTTTCGAAGAAATGAAAAATTCAGCTAAAATAACGTATTTTTCAATTTGCTAGATCACATTAAATGGAGGACCGGGAATCAAATGCGAATAAAAATTAAATTAAATTTTATTATTTGTTTGATTTATGTTTTTCTGCCGCAACAGAAGTGCAGCAAAACTAAGAGAAAAACCAAATAAATAACAGAATAAAGAAAATAATTGGAAGAAAACAAATTGAAAATTGAAGTAAAAAATTTCTGTTTCAAAGAATGGTATCCAATATTCAGAGCACATCCCAAACAGTCATTGTGCTGTTCTGTGCACAGCCAGCAACTACTCTATGCAATGAGTATACCAACAACAACAGGAGTACTACTGATGAGCATTGAATACAATATACATTTTGGATGACATGTATGTCGGCCCCAATACTTATATCCCGTAGCGTTTTTGCATCCAACAGCTATTCGAGAGGACAGACAGACCTTTCAGTGCATATATTTGTGGCACTCATTTCCTACAACTAAAAGTACTTCCGTTGTAGTGAAATGTCGTCCAAATAATAACATATAAAACATATAAATAGTTATTTCATATAATGTTTGTCTAAGAATTAACGAAATTAATGCAATTTATATGTGTTTTAACGACCAAAGGCTAAAAAGACTAAAACAATAAATGTTGAGCTCTTTTATTAGACACAAAACATAACAACAGTTTGAGACCGTATTTGATGAGAGAAATAAATTTGTGGCCAAAAACCACTAAATAACTATAAAACATGATTATAGCCGTAATTGTATTGAATTACTATATTCTATATTATAATATCTGTCGACAGAGAAATAGTTTTATTTTTCTAATAAAGTTATGGCACAGAAATGGGAAGCCATACAAATATCAGACCAATTAATTAAGGATCGGAATACCAGTTGCGTTCCCAATAAAATCAAAATTTCTTCTCATTTTATCGCTCGTATATCTCACTGGTTATGGGTATCCTCTCAAACGATTCCGGCATAAAAGGAGGTATAAAATGTTTGTAAGAGAGGAGAGAGAAGGGAATGTGAAGGAGAGGGAGGGAGAGGGCAATAACTTAAGTGGAATATGCATCGAAGCAGTTTTGGTGGTGGAGCAACGAGGAGAATTAAGAAAGTCCAAGTTCCTAATGCTTAAAATTTTATTTTCCACGCGAATGAATCGGAAGGCAGTGTCGGCGCTATCTTTCTCTCTGTGCGTCTCATATAAAATGAGAATTGAATGGCTTTGGCTTTGACTTAATGTTGGAAATGTTTCTCTAACTGTGCGCTCAAACACACAATATATTAGTGGAACAGACACTGTATGTGGTGTTCAGAGCCAAAGCTTTTCAAATAATGTTACAAAACTATTATATCAGTGAAAAATCTGTGCGAAAAAAAGTTATTTACAATACATATATGTTTGAGAGCAAAGCCACTCAATTATATACTGTATTGTAGTCTTGGTGTTGAAAACTCGGCGCAAATAAATCATCAAATTTTTTGAAATATTATTCATTATTGAAAAGAGAGAATTCGACGAAGAAAAAGGGAAAGGGAGGCAAAAGCTAGTCCTAGAAAATAACGATTTTCATACCAGTCCTACAGATATAGAGAATTGTTCTGTTTGTGTGACTTATGTTTAACTATTCTGTTCACAACCAGATTATAAAACACGTGCTTTGAATCTGTTGTTCAATGGATTTGAAGTACAAAATAGTACTAAATATAGATCGAAATTGAAATATAAACTACTCTTTCAACTAATGACTGCAATTTAGTTCATATTTTATACCCATTTTATCTGAAATATTCAAGAATCGAGTGAATTGTTTAAATTGTTTTACAGAATCGATAGAATAGTTTGAAGTTTAAAAAGAAAACAAATAGAAATTAATCGGATATTCACTGAAAAGAAGTTTTTTGAGGCGACAAACAATAATTCTGAAGGAAAATACAATTTTCTAGTTTTAAAGTGTATTTGTGTCGGGTTATATAAGAGTCCAATTCAAATAATGTGATGCCGTGCGTGAACTACAGGCGCTCTGAGCTCAGTTCATCCACTCAATACATTTGTTTTGCCTTGCTCAATGAATTCATAATCAAATACATCAAAGGATTGTTAAGTTTGTTAACTATTTATATAGAGATCAGACCAGAGAACAACTCTTTCAGTGGATTCTCATTTGAATTTATAAAACATTTATATTTGATTTCAAACCCGAGACCCGTTTTGTGAGCAAAAATGCAAAACAATTGTATGAAAATAGTTATGAAAAACACTCAAAAATTATTATTAAATTTGTTATCAAAAAGAAAAGCAAATAATAGTAATAATAATAATAATAGTTTGGGTTTGAAATAGAATTCAAGTTTCAGTGAATTTCAATCCCAGTTTACACTAAAAGCAAAACATTTTCCTCGAGTCTTAAGACAAGTTCAGAGAGAATGGAGAGAAGAAAAAAGGCTTCAGTTCTCTATTGAATTGTTAATTCAATTCTCGATTTCATTGTGTTTTATATTCAACAAAAGTAGTGTCAGAACACAATTGAGAGCGAATTTCTCTCTTCATTTTCTCCATGAGTTTCGTTCGTTAGTTATATACAATTATTCTTCTTATCTGACAATATCTAAACCATCAGAAAAGAGTAAAAAATATTAGTTTAAGTCATAAAACTAGCGCTCAGACCCCCAAAGCATGCGAAGCCTTATCAATGGCTTTCTGGTGAACACAAAGACAGTGGAAAATAAATAAATAAAATGAAAAATAATGAACAAAAACCAATGAATTTTACGATAAATTATTTTCGTGTTATTCGTTTCACAAATAAACCATTTTTGGCTCTCTTTTTGCACAGGAATAACAAAAAAGCAATCATTTGTTGATTGGATTCGTTGACGAAGAAAACTGTTCTCGACAATTGTCAAGATCAGTGACACACACAACTGTTTGCACTGTAATCTGATTTCATTTCCAATATTTTCATGCAATCCATTATAACAGCAGATATTATATTAACTTTAAGAACAAGCCTTTGGCTATCATTGCTTTTTAGGCACTACAAGAGGAACGACACGACATTCCGACGGTTCGTCTCATATTCTCACTTATTTTGGTTTTTAGGGTTGGAAACGAAAAACTGTTTTCATAAGAAATGGATAGAAGAGTAAGAAAAGTATCACCAGTTGACGAGTGCTATTACAGTGCAAATGGCAGTGCTATTGATAAGCACATAATGGCTATACCTATCCTCCTATCCTCACCTCTCAATAGGGAAACATAAATAGAAAGAAAATTTTGAGGCATTCCTAGTTTGGCTACTCTGGTAAACCTTTGCCAAGACATTAGTCACTTTCTCATCACTTGTATTGTATGAGTTGTGCCGTATTAGGGAAGTAATAGCGTCTAAACTTTGCTTATGGGAGACTGGGATTCGGTTAATGAGCTTCATTGCACTGCACTGCCCAACACAGTAATGGAAAGACCTTTTCCAAGGGCCAGACAATGGGCTCAGGATCTGGAGCTCCTCACCAGAAGCACTCTTATCCCAATTGAGATAATCAAGCACTTTGTCATTAATTTACTCGCATGTAATTTGGGCTAAATTTTTGATAAACAACATTACCTCTCTGTTTTTGTTATTTAGCCATGCTCAATTTCTCAAACCCTTATTCACAGAACAAGATAACAAGTGAACAGAAAACATTATTTTTGACTCAATTTGAAAAAAGAGAAAAATAATCGAAATTAATTAAAATTTCAGACAAAAAACTATTCAAACATTCAATGAATTTGAGTTATTTTTCGAAATTAAATTCCAAATCCCACTAAAGACCAAAAAAGTGGAAAAAAGTTTTGATTTAATGCTTCAATAATCTGAAACAGTTTCTGACAATCCATAAAACAAAATGAGATAACAAGAAAAAAAGTATAACAATTCAGACCTCGACAACACTTTTTTTTATGAACGGGATTTCAATTTCACAAATTGTGTCTGATTTTCAGCTATTTATTTATCCGCTCTTTTGGTTTTCAATTAATTCAGACAAATATTCAAATGTGAGGACACACCTCTCCTACTGATTAAAATCGATTTTTGTGAAATTTTATTTGCTTGCTCACCTGTTTTCTACATTCAAATTAACATTTTTAAAATTAACTCCAGAAACACAGAATGAAAATGTCAATAAACTTGTAAATATCTGATCAAAAAAAGGAGGAAATCAAGTTTAAAATGATTGCATTTTAATTTAGCAGGATATTTCCGAATACCAGACTCTAAAATACTGTCAATTAATCGGATTTTCAATTAATGTGAAGAAACTTTTCATAAGTGGAAATCGATTCTCAAAATCTTAGTTAAAAGAAAAGTTTGATTACATTGAATGTAATGATAGGGTTTAGAAATGAAGAAAATCTTTTTAATTATTAGTTGTTTTCGTTGAGAAAAACGTCTTTTATTCTCGATTTCCACTTAAGATAAAAATTTATTGATTAAGACATTCAGTGCTATCCATTAATTCATTCATTTTATGTGCTCTTTGTTTCAGTTTCTTCGTTAATGATTTTGTTTTTAATGATTAAACATTATTTTCTACGACTCTTTCGGCTCAACTTCTCATATAAAGTGATTAGATTTGGACTGAGTTTCGCGTGTTTTCCAAAACCGATTAACAACACAAACAAAACAATTGAAAACTAAAATAACACAAAAGTATATGCATTGCACACAAAATAGAATGTCTCTAATGTAAGCCAATGATGAGCAAGCTCCAATTTCAATTTATCTAATATTTTCATTATAGTCATATCGATATAATCCAGTTATTCAGCAATAAATTCCATGAATTGAATTAATCCGATGCATGAAGGCTTTGTTTTTCAATAAGCATGCTAAATCAGTGTGCCCAAGCAGCTACAGGCAGGGGGAGGGGTACGACAAAAAATTTTGCAAGAGGAGAGAGAGATAGAGAGAGAGAGAGAGCATTCTGCAATCTGCAAACCTCGACAGACCTAGGGCATTTCGGTAGGATTTATTCAGCTAGAGGAGTTAGGCAAAATTAGTCAATTTTTCAGTTGAAACCTGGATATCTCATCGAGCAAAAATAAATGCATTAGCCCTCCCTTCTGGGCACCATTTAGGGCGACCAACCCATTTTGAGCTAGTCCTGGACATTCTCTAAAATTCTCCCAAAATGGCCTGGACATGGCCTGGACAAAACAAGTTTCCTCACAAATTTCACTGAATATCATAGTTTTCTGTAGATTTAAGTGAATTCATTGAATTTGAATGATTTTAAGT
>JAQGBD010000504.1:0-28722 GCA_034698165.1 Punctoribates punctum | reverse complement strand
AAATGGCCGTATTTGGCCGAAAAACGGCTTTTTTATTTGGCCCCCCCCTAAGGTCGAAAATTGGCCATTTGGCCCCCCCTAGACCAGAGCTCGAATCAGCCTCCCCCTACGGCCCCCCCTAGGGTCTCGGACCTCGCCCACCCCTGCATATAATTGAATTTATTTTTTAATTTATTGCAAGTTTTTTTGGAATGAAATTTTATTCAACTAGTACCCTTGCTCAAATATCCAATATCAAGATGAAAGATAATTCCATAGAAGAATGAATTTGTAATACAATCCATTGATAAATCCCATAGCGATAGAAAATTGTCACCAAATTGGGATAATTTATTGGAAAACAGTTGTTTATAATTTTGAAATAGACATTAGTGATAGTAAACAAGCAAATTCTTAAATGCTATTCATTTTCATCAAATAGAAAACATTTTTCTTCATTTGTTGGCATATTTTTGTTTTAAGGCTTAAGGAAACTAATAAATTGTATCGTTTGGAGAAAAGGGGAACGACTATTGTCTGCAATACATAACCAGACATTAATAAATTTGTTATTTTCTGGCATTAAATTCAATTTAATCCGTTTGACAATAGGATGTCAGCAGAGATTCAAAAAGCGTTTGCACTGGAATTTGCATTTATTTGTGTTATTCCGAGCGTTGGATTCGTCGTCGAATCTCTTACTCTCTTAACTGAGGGAAAGATAAATGCTTTCGATTCCCTCAGAGTGTCTCTAATGCAAAAACATTTGCCTTTACTCTGGATTTTATTAGAGAAACGAATTTCTTGCCTTTAAGTCGACGATAAGACTTGAATTGAGAATAGGAACAAACGGAATGCAATTCATTCTTAGATATTAGAAAGCGATAGCCAAGGTAAGCTATTCAAACTAGGCCTCCAGAGCTCTGCTCTAGTTTCTACAAAATTGGCTGTTTTTGTCTTTGATGACTGATTTATTACACTGACTGATAATAGCCATTAAGAGGAAACCATAATGAGTTTGATTACTCCCTGGCCATCACTGACACGTAGGGATGAAAAAAATTAGACATAAACTTAGATCCAATCTTTTGATTGACATATGTATTGCTTCGGAAAACAAATGCTAACGTTTTTCTTGTGGTTGAGGTGTGAAAGCATTCATTGTTTTTATGATCAAATCTTCTCTTCTTATGACGTGTTTTCGCCAATTATTCAATTTTTTCTTTCTTCGCTTTTTCTGATAAAAGCAGTGATTTATACAGTTTTATGGCACTCCTTAGAAAGCCAACAGCTCTGTGAATCTTAAGCTTTATTTATACCAAAAGAAATGTATGGTTTGAAAGAAAAATTTTAGGAATTACCATGAATATACCATGTTTAGCTCTTCTTAAGATCCAGAACTGAATTTATCAAGAAACGGTGCAAGTTTGTATTAATCAATGTCTGTTCTGTCTGTCTGTTTGATCGAATTATTTATTCTTTGAGTGAACTAAAAGGAAACATGAATTAGTTGAGCCATTGAGCCATTGGTGTCATATTCTGAGCGTTTAGTCAAATGTTGTCTCAAACTCTAACAAACAGAGAAGTGTTTGGCGTTAAAAGTAATGAACAGTTTTCATAGCAGTTTTCAACTTTAAGGATGAATAATAGAAAAGCAGTTATAAGAAAGGCTTTTGTGAGAAAGAGTTAATGCAAACTAAAATGTTTTCCAAAAACACAATACTATTCCTGATTCACAAACTCAAGAATTTCTTTTCCTTTTGTGTCACACTTTATTCAAAGGCAGACAAGGGATTAGGGAAGAGAAAGAATACAATCAAAACTGATTACATGTATGTCCCCATCCCTTCTTCCAGTGATTTGTGGCCAAATTATTTGAGTCAATGAATACTACACTTAAGTGTACACAAAATGTTCATTTAATAGTCAGTTGAATGCAATTCTGATGAAAACTTTTTTTGTGTCATCCATTCAGTTGAAAAGTGATTGCATTGGAAACACAATTGACGTCATTTGTGAGTTAAGTTATGTTCATCTGATGAAAGACTTTTTCCCCAAGACTTCAATACTTAAGTATTGATTACAAATGTGTCGCTAAAGATATCATTTTTTATTGTGAACTACACTTTACTCTGAGTCACAACCATTGATCACTTTTCTCAACACTCATTCACTTTACTAGAGTTAAGAAAATAAATAATTTCATTCCCAATAAAAATGACAAAAGTTGTCGCATTCCAGAGCACAGAATAATGAGTTTGCAATATATGCTTATATTCTATGCAATGAATGATAATATGGTCGCAAACCTGTTGTCGAAAATCATTTTGAAAGCGATTCTGATTTCTGATACTAAACGCGATTTTATGGCTTTCAATGCATTTTATTTATTGCGGAAAATATTGGAAATCAATTCTCTTTTCCTCTCAGTGTTCACACAAACGGCCAAATGTGTGAAACTCATTGAATATTCTTCACGTCATTACAGGTGAAGTGCATTTTTATTCCTACAAAACTCGTCTCTACTCTTCCCCTAAACAATATTATTCAATAGTCTATTGAACACAAATTCTGTTGTTTGGGTCGTTGTGTCGCCAATAATACTCTTTTTTACTAACCATTGAATGTATGCTCAGAAAGAAGTAATCGCTTATCGCAAAGAAGTGCAGGAGTTTTGAGTCCAACACATTTTCACAACATTTTCAGAATCGATGCCATTTATTATTGTGGATCAAAGCCGTCCAATCTTCGCCTTTATGTCAATAATGGCTTTAAACTGAATGTACTCTTCTTTTTGTCAATCATTTCGATTCCAGAATTGATCCCTTCTATAGATTCTTCGAAAATCTCTTTCCTAAAAATCTTTGACTTAAAACAAATTTAATGAATTAGGAAAACCTGTTCTGTCGTTTGGAATTAATTTATGCAAATCATATGGATTTTGAATTTTTCAGATGAAGAGCTAAAGTATTTTTAATCGAGAAAATTATCGAAAGATTGATAGAATGGCCGCTCAGTTGAGAGGAAATACATTTTCAAATCCGATATAACAATAAAAATAAAGGCTTTTTTGACTCACTTTCGAAAGTTGAGAAAACAGAGGGATTTTGAAATTCATATAAATATTGATTTATGTGAAACAGAAGACTCTTTTGCCGTTCAATTCAATGTTGTCTTAAGAGTTAGAGAAAGAATACGTTTTCGACAAAATGTTTGTTCAAAGAATCGGACATAAATTTTTTTGTGAAGAGTCGGCACAAGAAATGTTTGACAATCTAATAGACAGTCGGCTCACACTAGAGGGAGAGGGAGTGAGAGGCAGAACACATAAACTTTGCCTCAAATTATATTTTCTCGACTTTCACAACATTGAGCGAAACGCAAAGAAAAGAAGAAAATTGAAATTCAAGAAATATATATATAATTTCTGCTTCACTTAATTCAGACACAGACTAAATAGCAAGAGGCTCTTCGCATGGGTTATATTGAATCTAGATTGTTTTGCAATACAATACCATCTATTTTCTCAGTAAACATCAAAAATAAGTCTCTATTTGAGTGAAATAAGCAAAAAATTATTCAAAATAGAAGTGAATGAATAGCAAAGGATAGGAAACTCCAATTGAGTAAATAAATTGATCCAGAATTCAATGCAAAATTATTTGCTGACACCTGAGAGCAATAAATTTGAATCCAAATATCCAGAGTTATTCTGACAATAAACGAGGTCATTATTGCATTAAAATTTTTAGCCTTTTATATATTCCGTATTTCACTCCGATTTTATTCAATTGCGTTCAATAATGTATTCGAAGCTAATGTTTATGTATTTCAATGCAATAGAAAAATGTTCACAACTTTTCAATAATAATAATAAACTGAATCAGAATTGTATTTAATGCAAACATTTGTACTCACATTCAAAATGTTTTGGACCTTATTATCCATGAAATAGTGTCGAAGCACTTGAAGAACAGAATAAACATCACTGAATGCATTCAAAACTACTATTAAACCAAGTTTTCTAAGACATCAAATGTGAAAATGGGGTTAATATTAAAGCATTGGTCTTCAGTTGAGGCTTGACTTTCAGCTCTTTCTGCTCTTCGTGTTTATTACTTAAATAATTTTTCTCTCAAATGTCAAAAGAAAAGAGTTTTACATTATTTTCAAAGAAAAAATGCAAAACTCAAGAAAGAAACAAAAAGAGCGAATGCAAAATGAGAACAAAAGAGGAGATCCGATCCGCAGATAATCTTTTTAACACTTCTTTTTAGGAAAGGAATTAATTATTTTTTTAGATGAGGGCTAAGAGTGGATCAAATATTATAGACTCAGAAATAAAAACAAACGATAATTGAATTTTATAGCAACTTATGGCTTAAATAATACAAACATCAGAGAAATACATATTGTTTTGATAAAAACATTAGAGGAAAGCAAACATTTTCTGGGAATGTAATTATGTTTTACTCTTTCATAACATTTTCATTTGGAAAATATTTTCCAAAGAATTAAATTTTAATTAAATGGAAAATTTGTGTTCAATTTTCGGATTAAATTCTACTTTTGATTGAATCAAATTAATACAGAAATTGTTTATCTTTTATTAATATATGAAATCCGTTTCAATATAAAAGAAAATTAATTAATTATGAAAATGACTACACTTTTTAATTATCACACACTTTGTCTCAGTATTAATAATTCAGTAATTTTATTAAAATTTGCATATTCATTCATTTATTTATCTTCCAGAAGGGCCTTTATCATGCTAATTTTATATTTATTTTGCTGAAAAAGATTAAAGATTCACTTTCTGTATATACTATTCACTCGAAACTTATACGCATTGAAATATCTTTTGATAGTTTGAAAAAACTTGTGAACAGAATATTCACTTAATTTAATTCTAGACATAAAATATATTTTATGAATAGAGTTTCCAATGGAACTAATTGACTGATAATCAGTGAATGAATTTATTCGAATAGATCCAGGTTATATAAAATGCTTGTTTATCAATCGATATTTATAACCAAATCTAGCTTGCTTGAAATTGATTGAATGGGTCATAGAGTTTCTTACCTCGAATTCAAAAGACCAGAAATAGTTTTCATTTCCGAACATAGAAACGAGAATTTCATTGAAGAGAAATAAAAATTTTGGAATTTTTCCACTTTTTTTGCTTCAATTTCACAAATGATACCAAATATAGAGAGACATAAATCATAGCCTTTAGGCATAACAAGAGAATTGATAGTCGATTCTTGCGATGCGCTGATTGTTTGTGCACAGCATAAGACTCTGTGCCCTCTAATGCAGAACCTAATGAAAAATGAACCAAAAATTGTTAGAATTGTGTGAATGGTTTCAATGGTTTGATCGAACTTTCACTTAACTGACCTCAAAATCACAAAAATGAGAAATGAAATGAATTGAACTCAAGGCTCAACACAACCAACGGAAGTGAGAATAGAGACAATTCTAGACAATAGGCTGAACATAGATTCGAGAGGGAAGGGGAGAGATATGTGTGACTTAAGCATGCGATCATTTATTGAGTCCAAGGGATTAATGTCAGGAAAAGTTATTTAATGCGATTCGGCATTTGTTAGTGACTTTCCCTCAATATTCCACTCATTTGTGTTCGCATTTTCGCAGTCAAACCAAATGCCGACACATTTCTACGAACATATTATATGATACCAAACAATACCACTGATGGCCGACACTAAATATTATTAAATTTTTGTCCTCTGACTCACAAAAATATTACTGTCATTAAAAATATTTTTTAAAATATGAACTAGCAATATTTTTTAGATAAATTATTTGTAGCCTCGGTTTTCAATTAATAATTTGCTGAAATTGAGCCAAACAATGATGTCGTGAAACAATGTAATGTTTTATAAGCTATTGTCATGATAAATTTATAAGCCAGGAGCATGCAATTATTCGAACTGCTCCAGGTAATAATGAGCTTTTGTTGAGACAGAGTTTGAACCAATTTCTAAGATTTTTCCCAAAAAAGAACTTCACTTTCAATAGAAAGTTTGAAATGCCTTAAAAGACATTAAAAGACAAAATAAGTGATTTTAATGAAAAAGAAAAGTATTTTATAATTTCGTGCGGAAACACACCATTTCCATGAATAACATACAATTCATGTCTCAATTTTAAATCAAAAAGAAAGCCATTTTGTTGAGAGAGAGAGAGAGAGAGAGAGAGAGAGAGAGAGAGAGAGAGAGAGAGAGAGAATAATGAAACGATATTTTTATTCAATAATACATAACTTATTGACTTTTTTGTTTAAATTCTTTTCTTTTTTTCTATTCATAATTGTATTGAATTTTAAGAAATATATAATTAAATAAAACAATTTATTAATTTGATGTCGAAATACACGAATAACATACTTATGTTTTTAGACATTTGTTAGAATATAACATAAATTTATCGAACAATTCATATATTATAACAAAAAGAAAATTTAATCATAATTTTGAGTGAGTTTTGCAGTCATTCACTAATTGAAGCCCAGAATTGAGACATAAATTTGGTTCTCTTTTATTCTTTACTTCTCTTCATTATAAGAGAGGATAATAGAGAAGAGTTGGTATCGATATAACTCACTGTCGATAGTGAGTTGCCTGGGGGTCGGCGGCACCGCATCTGCCTTATAGTGCTTTATATAACATATTTGCAGTTGTGATGAATTTCGGTTTCGAGTTCACTGTTTAGAGGACTACTTCAGCACTACTTTTGTGATTAATTTGATTCAAGGAATTGAGAAATTCGGAGATAAAAAGAGAATAAATGACCGAAAAATTGATTTCCCAAAATGACTTTAACCCAACTCTAGCCAAGTATTGGCTTAACTATGAATAAAAAAAACTCGATATGAGTTTAGAAGAATAGTTGGAATTTCATACGTTTGATAGTCATAGAGAATATTCTGGTATTCTCTTCGACTATTGAATCGTAAGAATTCCGTTCATTATCTCAGAGTCGAGGCATTCATTCATTCATTAACTCCCGTATGAGAAGAGGGACAGAGATATTGGTGGAGAAAATAACTGCTAAAACAGTGCGGATAAATGTGTGGATGAATGGGAGACCAGCCTAAAAACAACTGCTTTAGTAAAGGAGCATAAACAATTATTTAATTAATGAATAGGCAAACTAATGATGAGTATGGCTTAGATAGAAAACAGAATTCCTGTTTGTCAGGACTGTTCACAATAATTATAAAAGATTTATCTCAAGTCTCACGAAAATACTTCTCAATTACTAAAAAAAAGAATTATTTGAATAATAGAAGAGTCATATAATAAATGCCCAAATAATTTGAATGCCATTCCCTTCACTGAACTCACACTTTAAAGCGTTTGGAAAATGTTTTCAAAGAAAGATCTTTGGAGTGAAGCAAATGAATAGAATAGAGGATAGAATTGAAGCAAAATTTGTTGAAATCTTTTCTTTTGAAACTGAAGTTTAGATTATTTTTTTCATATTTCTATGGAAACGATGAAATGTCTAAAGTTATAAGAATACAGTTTTTCTAGTTTTTTGATTTTCTATTTATATAAGAATGTCTTTCTCTGAGTGTCTCTATTTCTGGGCTAAGAATAATGTGTGGGCTATCGGTGACGTCAAATTGCTATTTGAATATTATTTTTATCTGACTTTTACATTGAATTAAACGAAAATGTTTGTCACAATTCAATGAATGATATAATGATTGTCAAGAGTTAAGTGTTTTCACCCGAAGACTATGTTTTGCTTTTTATTCTAAAGACAGACTCATAAATGTCTGTCCCTTTGTTTGAGTCGTTTAGTCCAGAATTCGAAGTGAATTATTGCCACTTAAAGTGCTGTTCCATACATTCATTTATGGAGAGAACTTTCAGCCATGTTGACTTAAATTATGGCCCTAATAGATTCACTTGGCAAGTTCAAATTAATTTTCACAGTCATTGACTTACTCTTTGAGTCAAAGTTTCACAAACTGACTGATAATAGTTTAATATATGTCGTGAGAGAAGAACTGAATCCTGATTTCCACATAAAATGCTCACAAAATGAAAGCAAACTTTCATTTAATGTATAAGATTTGTATAAATTATTGATAGCTTCGATCCAAGAGTCAAAAGCCCTGTTCATTGAGATTAACACAAAAGGCGAACAAAAAAAAATCTAATAAATATGTTAAGCAGTAAAACAGTTTTCGGTACTCTTTTGTCGATAAGTTTTTGCATTTGAAATATTGGAAGCGTTGGAAGTGTTGACTAAAGAGAATAACTGAATGGAGTCAGCAGTTGTCAAACGCCACTAAATGCCACTAAAAAGCTTAACCAAAATGGGTTTTATTGTAGACATAAATTTTGCAATAAATTTGATTTTTTGGAAAACTCTTCTCTGGCCAAAGACTTGTGTTGATCAAGATTTAACTTTCTTATACGGGTATTTATCAAGATGTGTTAAGCTAACACATTTATCTCAATGGAAACTTTTCGCGAATTAGACATTTTTCCTATCAATTAGTAATGTAAACAGGTTAGCAAGATCACATTGAAAATTCGATGTTTGCTCATTACTAGAGAAAGGAAAGTCCAAAAATTGTCGGGTTTTTCATTAATAAATAATTAGTTTTGATGAGCGAACAAATTGGTTGTCCTCTGAATGACACCAAAAATTCTGTCTCTTCTCTTGTTTTTGCTTCAGTTCTGTTCCCTTCCTTTTTAGAGCAAAATTCTTGAGAATCTGAGCTTTCATTCAAACTAATGAAAAGGAAGATTCAATTGTCTTCTCTTTCTTTTGGGTTTTGCAATAAATCAATGATTTATTAGAATTGTCTGATTTCGGTCATAAAACTCAGTTTATTTAAAAACAAAGAGAAATAATGTATTATAGAAAATAAGACCAAAATGAGAGACAAATGTTTCAAAGGATTGAATTAAAAAATAATGTTTCAAATGAAATGATCGGAAAAGTAATATCTTTTATGGAACCCCAGTCTATGCTAATTGACTGATGGCTTTGCGAACGCGTCGGGAATAGTGAGGACTTTCCTATTATTTTCTATAATAATGTATATCTCATTAGTATTGGAGAGAGAAATGACTACAAACGATATAATTCTAATTTTCTGTGCACTGAATTCATCTCTTAAATGACAAACAGTATTATGTATTAGAGTGTGAGCACTGAATTCATGGGAACGGGTTATTAGTATTCTATTCTTTATCCCTATTCTCTAATAAACAGCTGCGAAGAAAAAGTAGACAATAATAAGAACCGATCAGATCGAGAGACACAGCAAGAGATGAAAATTATAACTTTTTTAATACAAATTTATTAAATTAGTTTTGACATTAAAACTGTGGTATAAGTCATAGGGATAGGGATACTGACGTCTGGCCATAAACTAAGGGCTTTGCTGGTGGTTAACGATTTTGGTTCTTCTGGTTATCCACTGGTTTTTCGTTTCGTTGACATTATTTTTATATTGCATTGAATATAATTTATTCGCTATAATTAACCTCTTGTTTCATAATTTTCTCTACAGTTATATATGAACTGTGAATAAAAATTGTGACCAAATTGCAAGCAAACGACTGCTGAAGGCACAGCCTGTGCACAGGTATCCACTAGAAACCGTTAATTGACGATTGCATACGTGTTTTGCCTATACTCCGAATGGGTTTTTACTTTTTAAAAGAATTATTAATAATAATATTAATACAATATTTATAAAAAAAAAATCGGCGAAAATTTGCCTCAATTGGGAACAGAATTGTCGTATAAAATAGGGTCAAAAAGAGTAGATTCTGAATGTCAGAGCGTTTCTCTTACTTATTGGTAGACATCCCCCGAATGGCAATTACTTATTGAATAAATCTTAGGTGAATTAGCAGAAAGAACAAGAACATTTATCTCAACAAAATTGAATTTTCTTATTTTGGTCATTCTTTTTGTACATTAATCTTATTTTTAAATACAATTTGGTTTGTCTTCAATATGTGGAGTCAGCGGACAATAAACAGATGTTTACTTTTATAAATTTATAGACTTTTTATTTATTTATTGAGTTAACAGTTGAACATAAAAATCAAGTGAATAATTGATTCACATTTCTCTTCATATTTATTTCATTGTTGGAAATACTTTCTTCGATTGTATCACTCAGTCGTTGATCCAAATAATCCAAACCTTTCTCGTCATATAAATTAATACAAACTTAACAAAAGATTCATCAAAACTGATGTCTCTTTGCATCAAATAATTAATAAATTTATTTTTTGTCAATAAATAAACAATATTTTCATATCAATTGTAGACAAGAATACTCTTTGAGCGTCATTTTGGGAGAATTTAGTTTCTATTTGAATGATTTAATAGAATAATTATGAATATCCATTGTGCATATAATTGAACCTAGATAATAGATAATAGAAAAATTGATGCAAAACTAAATTAGTCGATGTGTTATCTGAATCACCATTGAGTTGAGTTCAATGTAAAAAATAAAATTCACATCAAATTTAAGCATAAAATTTGATTTTTGGATGTTTTGTGTTTATGAGGAATAGTCTGTATTCAGGCAGTGCTCACAAATCATTATCAAATAGGAGAGCAGTAATCATAGGCTTTAGAAACGTATAGTAAAAGCAATATTCAAATGTTTTTTATTTAAACATCATTTAAATACTTAAATAATACGAATTTGAATAATAAAAGACTAATTTATTCCCTTTTCTGGTCTCGTCTTTTGCCTGGTTTTTGATCTGAGTGTTAACTTTTGATTTACTCGTTTATTATTATTGTCTGCAATAACTCGACTTCAATGCAATGACTGCACATCTCATCCAAAATTTAGGCACATTTTTAAAGATACCTCAAATTATTATCCATTTAATTAAATGTATAAATTAAATAACACATAAATCTTTTGTATGCTTTAAACAGTAGTAATAAACAAATTTATCATTTTTTATATAATCATTATAAGTAACGGACGGCGTTTGGCTATCAAAAGCTTATTATTAATTATTAATCAACTTATTTGACGAATAGTTTTTACGAACGAATACTCTCCCAAAGAGTTCAATAGTAATGAAATATTTCAATGTATTGGCGATCGAATCAAATATAACAAAATGACCACAAATACAAAAACTGACTAATTGTTTGTTTTGATGACAACGTTTTTTTGTTGAACAACAGAGCCGATGATCGATAGGATGGTTACGATGTGTTTGAATCAGAGAGTTCTTTGTCAATAAGTATTCATGAAAAGGAGTTTTGATGTTTTGTCGCTCAATAGTAACAATAGTTGAGTCGAATACTCAATAAAACTATTGACAAAAGTGATGGCTATCTGGTAGTGGGTGGCAGCGAACCATTTCCCAGTGCCCCCTGCCTTAGAAGAGGGAAGCGCTTATCAACATTGCCGGTGTTGATTGCCGGTCCCGTATTGTTATTGTTGGCACCACTCGGGGCACTCACTTTTGATGGACTGATCTTTGAATTCATAAGCAACGGTGTAGTCATTTGATCACTTTGACTGTCGTAAGAACTCTGGTCTATAGTCTGTTCCCTCTGTTCCCTCACATAAGAACTGTGAACATTAACATAGTTTCTGCACATTTGTTGGCTTTTTTGGTTCAAAAACAGATCATCACTACTCGAAGAAGAGGCCGATGTCGTCGACAGTCCGTCGCTTTCCATCGACGCTAATATCTTAGGCCTACGATATTGTGGTTGACTCGGAGGTCGACTGGCGGGAAGTATTGGCTCTCTTTGTTCGTAATATTTATAGGTTTCAGTTCTACGGATCTGTTGATGTCTTTGTTGTAAAAGCATTTCTTGGTGTTCAACAATGGCAACAGTGACGGGAGGATCGTTGTCCTCCAGGTATAACTCCAATGACATTGAGTGTGTCGGTGATCCCGAACAGGAGCAGCGCGAAGAGCGCCACTTGGATGGCACGACCAGCGAACAGCCTTCGGGATCGGAAAGTTCGGTGTCTTGAGGAGACGGCAAACCGAAATATGTGGTTTCAATATTTGGACTCAATAGATGACTGGTCCCACTTGAAGGAGATGTGATTGGCATAACCTGATCTGCAATAGCATACCTTCCCCTATGTTTTCTTACCTGCTGTTGGGAACCACTGCTAATAACTTGAGATGATTTGGGCGCAGTATAGCCGAGAATGGGTTCGCCCTCATTGAAAACTGTCTCTTGTATTGTCTCAATTCGACTGCTTTTCGCGTTTGTGCTCTGAAGAGGATTATTACTATTCGATGATATCGTTGCTAATGGAAGAGTTAGTGAGCCGGCAGTGGGTCGCCCTCCTGTCCCTTTGCCTCCTATCGAATCAGTTGTTGTAATCGAAGACAGTTTTCTGGCAATAACTGTGGTCGACATCGAAGTGGAGGCGCCCAACGTGCCGGCCGTGTCGGGCTTGACCGGCGCTACTTTGACGCCCAGTGTGTCGCGCACTTCAAAGGTAAGCACACAGGCGGCCACAATCACAATACCGCCCAAACCCATTATCACTGGCCCGACATAAGTGAGATTATGGAGGTGCTGTTTTGTGTCGGGATCTATATGCTCCGTCACAGTTCCGTTTTCATGTCTAATCACATCCACGGCTAGAGGTTCGGCAAAGAAGCCGACGACTGACATAACTGTGCCCAACAGTAACAGAACAATACCTCCGCTGAGGGCTTTGAGAGCGATGCAGAAGCAGTGCCAGGTACACCTGAGCCGTGGCTCGTCGTCTTTGTTTTTCTCGTTATCTTTATCTTTGTCGGCGTTCTCCCTGTGCGCCGGATGAGGATAGAACTCATGCGGGTGTTGTCCCGCAAATTGTGCGAATTTTTTGTCTGCGTCGGGGCCTAAAGTCGACAAAGAATGCGGTGCCGGTGAGTATGGTCTGCCTGTCTGCAGTCCAGGTAAATGTGAAGGAGTTCTCGGTCTACCTTTATAAGAGGTGGGCGGTACTAATGGTCCCGACACTCGTCCAGTGGTCTGTTGTTGGCGGAGTTGTCGTCCGATTACTGCCGCACTGTTCATAATAACAATTATAATACAATTTGTATGCAATTCATTGATGATATCATTTGTGTGTTTATTCTGTCGGCACTGACTTCAGGCAAGCATTTCATTGGATTCAATGTTTTTGAACCAATTTATTAATTTGTTTGAGAATCGGTTCACAAGCAGTTCCATTGCATTCCATTATAAGAGTAATGATAATAATTTAGTATTTCATCCACTAATTGATAGTTAGTTGTCATAACTCGTGCTCTCATTTGGATATTTAAACACTACGTTATTAGACGTTCAGTTCAGACGCGTTTAGAGACATAGAGTTTAGTAATCAGAGTAATGATAGGCAGAGAATAATTGGCAATATTTGTGTCATTCATTTAATGTATGAACAATCAAATCAATATATTCCGGACTGCATTCCCATAATTCAAGTCAACAACAATAGTAATATTGATCTAAATTTTTCATTAATTTTTTTTTCATCACTGGATTCAATTCATCGCAACTAAGGATTCAATGGATTGTTCCAAATTGTAATCTAGTAAAGATTGGTTTGTCCTTTAGTTCAATAGATTAGATTATTTTATTAGATTTTAATTTATTGCACAAAATCTTCACTAATTCTAATCAATTGGTAGCAATGGTTATGGTGTGTCTCAGAGCACATACTCTTCTCTAGAAATGGTGAGAAACTTATGTATAATTAAAGTGCAATTAACGTGCGTTTACTCTCTTTGCAGATATGTTTTGCTGGTATTGTGTCAGTCAGTGGTGTCAATGGTGTCAATACCACTGCTATACTACTAATAGCAATACTAACACTACTTTCGGTATTGGATTTCTAGGCATAACAGCAATCAATAGTATCTGAAATACTAAGTCAAGTGAGAGAAAAGTGAGAGAAAATCTTATATTCAAAAAGAAAATCTACAAAACATAAGCGATAGTAACGGTGCAGTCGTTTATTAATATTGAATGAAATATTCGTTTCATTGGTTTCGATGCACTACTGGTGTACTACAGGATATTCAATATATTGCACAGAATATGATGTCTACGAATGTATGTATTTGTGGTTAATATTCGCAATTCTACCTCATAATGGCCTCGCAATTAAATGTTGAAACAGTTGCACAACTGTTCTCTTCTGTTGTTTAGTTCACCACTAGTTTTATACACATTTGAGACCATTTTTCGAGCATTTTTGGAGCATCTCTTTTGCAACAAAACCAGCTCTCAATCAATGATCTGATATTTCAAAACAGTATTAAATTTGAAATTAGAGTGTTTTGGAGGCGTATTCTCACAATTGGATCCGATAATTAAGCAAAGAGTAGAGTATGGTTTGTATGGTCTCTCAAATGCAGGTCTAAGCAGGTCTCCAGTCAGGTCCACATTGACTGCATCTGAAGAGTGGATAAGAATTGAATTTCAAAATTTTTGCTTTAATTACCGTTGAATTCGGAATAATTGGGAAAAAGAGTAATATTAGTGAATATGAGAGAGAGATATGAATTCAGATAATTAAGAGTCCAATAGATTAATAGATTTATATATAAGAGGAGTGAAAGTGAGTGAAGATTAGAAAAGTTACTGAAAAGGAAAAGGGATTAGACATGAAATGTTGTGATCAGTGCTGATGCCAGTGATGTCATTAATGTTTGCCTTTGCTTTTGATTAACAATAGAGACACTAATAAGTAATGGTTTTGTCACTTAACATAAATGAAGACAAAAATCAATTTGTTCTTTAATTTGTAGTTCACTTGAGTTTAATTTACTTCGAACACGAATTTTGATTTTGCACTCATCCAAGAAAACAGTTGACACAGATATACAATAAGTTGATCACTGGTTCACAGATTTATCAAAACTAGTCATAAAGAGCCGGCCCTTCACTGGTAATCAGCACTCGAGCGAAAGATTTTGGTTTTGGCCACTAATTGGTTGATATGAGTGAAACAATTGGTCTTACCTTTATTTGGCCAGCATTTCATACTTGGGTTTAGGAACCGGTGAGGCGATTAAAATTTGATTAAGTTATCCGTTAGTGTATACGAACACACGAGGCATACAATCCCTGCCAACAAACCAAACTCATCTTGGAGTCAGACACGAACAACACTCGGAGCCAACACATTCACAGCCAGACCTAAGCAGAGCCTTATATTTCCAATCGTTTGGAATATTATGAAAAATTGATAACTATTTTGAGCACAGTATCAAACAAGTTGTCGAAGTGTTGGGTCGACAGTCGACTCAACCGTTTGGTCGCAGATATGACTAACAAACTAACGGCTCGTTAAATGCAATACACAGTTGTCATCGAATTCACAAAATATCTTTGCATTTGAGTCAATATAATCTGTTTATATATATATAGGGATGGAATTGGAAGGCAAGAGAGAAATGGTGTTCCATCTATTTGGACAGTGCTTTGAGTTTATGTTTGTGTTCGAAGCAGAGCTCTGAGAACTGTGAGCGCCCGACATATCAGACATGCTCTCAATGCTCTCAATGCTCGCAATGGCTCTCATTCTCGAAAGCGATCGATTTTGACGCATTAATTGTGATCAGGAGCTCAGACTCAGTCAGGACTGGCACTGGAAGCGCTCACATTACTTCCAATAGTCAAAGCCGACTATTGAGCTAGTGCATCCTCGACCCAGTTGGTGGTGTAGGCGCTCCCCCGGACTCAACACTGGTCTTCATTCAGTGGCTGTTCAGTGTATTCAACTGTTCTTATGGTTTATTACAGCTGTTCTCGTCTTTAATCTATTGCCAGCTCTTCATTTGGTGTCATTTATCCGTTCGTCAAAACTATCATTTGGTTTGTTGTGAACCAAAAACACATTTATTGAAGACATAAGCAGTGATGGCACTCATCCCAAACCATTGCCATATAATTTCTCAATAAAGATAACTAAAGCAAACCTCTGACCGATGAAAACAAGTCTCAAATAGAGTCAACACATTGAGTAACACATTAGACACAGTTCTCTAATTCAAACTTATTTCACATGAAAACTGAGACTAAAGTTAGTCTTTTATCAGAATTAATATATTGAGTGAACTGTCAAACAGACTATACTAATAATCGGCTATTGTTTGGATGTATTAAACCTCTTATTGTCATCCGATTCGAGGAAGAATTCATTTTAATCAAACTCTTGGATACAACTTTTGATCTCAAGTTTGTCAGTCGTTAAGAGAAGGCATTGGATGGCAGAGGAATGGCAAAGGAATGGCAAAGAGATGGCAAACAAAAGTCGAAAAAGAAAAGTGAACCCAAAACATAAGTTAGAGGAGAGTAGAGAGAGATTAATAACTTTTGAGATGGTTTTTCGTTCATAACGTTTCACTATTAGTCAATTGGATAGAGAATTGGTTTCTCTATTGCTCCACATTTATGGAATGAAGTGTAGCCGCGCCCATACATTGCTGGCTAACTTCGGCTCACATACACACCATATCCTCAAAGCCTTATTTCTTTTTTCCAAAATAATAGATAAGTTCAGAACTTATACATTGAAAATAATCTTCTCTTTTCGGGCTATAAGAAGAGGATATTTGTTGAAAAGATATTTAAGATGAGTGGAAGAGCACTGGAGTCGAGGGTATCCATAGTAAGGGCGATAAGAATCAAAAATTGCTTTTTATAATAAATTCGTTTTTGAAGAGAAAATTCTTATTGAAAGAATCGGGTAATATATTAGACCTCACTTATAATCAGTCACGCAAATGATTTTATTAGAGAAAAGTATAAAATCATTTGAATATTATATTCAATGTTCTGTATATCATGTATTGGATGCTAACGATTCTGTTCTTTGCCAAACAAAACTAGCAATTGATGTCTTCAGCTCAGGGTTTGTATGGAATCGCATGGAATAGAGAAGTAGTCTTTGGGTTTGTATATGAAATCATTGCTCTCTTTCTTTATTTCGCATTCATTTATTCGATTGAATTTCTGACTGACATATAATAAGACAGTCAAACAAATGTCGATAATATGTATTCGTTTATGAATAGCCATTATTTCAAGCATTCAACCCATGCTTTAGATGGCAATCAATGGTTATTTCCAATTGTCTTCTCTTATTCTGTGACGCGTTTTGATCAGTCATTTGTTTTAAAAGTTATTAATCGAAATCCAGTGGAGCTTCAAAATAAATAAATTGTTTAAAAGTTATTACAGAAACGACTCAAACGACTCATGAAATTATAATAATTGTTGGGACGAAGAAAAAGAAATTCTTTTTATTAAACAAACAAATGATAAGACATTAGTTATAGACTTATATATACTTATAAATAGTGTTAACAGATATTCAAATATCACAAAAATTCATAATAAATACAAATTGTTTGAAAACATAAAAATTTGTAACATTTTCATTGATTGAGAGGACTGTCGGATATATTGACTGTTTTATTAGCGAATAGTGTGTCAGACAAAGTACTTGAGCCCACAAACGACCATAAATTTTTCAATGAATAATTCTGAGTCCAATACAGCGATATGTGCCGCCCGTCCTATCAGTGCGTTTGCATTACTGGCCAGAGAGTGATGAACGTCATAACGAATTAATTTAATACTAGATTTACTCATTAATGGATGTAATAAATTGTTAACCATTTCCCGATAGGCAATACCTAACAGAACAGACACAACAATTAGACATCAAATCGAGTCTTTGGATCCAAAGAGAAAAAAGTTTAAGAAAAACTAATTTGAAAGACAATCTCTGAGTCAACAAAACAGAGAAACGAAAACTACAACTAAACGAAATGCAATTAATTTTAATTATTAGGTGAAAGAAATGCTACAATTTTTGACCATTTCTGGTACTACTGTCCAAATGCTGTATACAAAAAGTTATGCTCTGTTTTGCGCCACTCTTTCGAAAGTAATTCTATTTAACTGTGATTTAACACTTGAGTTACGTTTATCTCAGTCAGGGCTCTCTCTCTCTCTCTCTCTCTCTCTCTCTCTCTCTCTCTCTCTCTCTCTCTCTCTTTCTCAATTTCTCTCGCGTTCTCTCTTTCTTACTAACCATTAGGCGCTGTATCGTTGAGTGAGGAATTGCAGAGTTCGATGTGTGCCGAGTGGATGGGCACGTAGTGATCCTGTGACGAACCACATAACAGAATATTCTTGAAATACTCTAAACCTGATTCCAAACTCAATCGATAGAGATATGTCTGTCGCGGATCACTCGAGTCTCTCATCGCTAACTGTAAGAGAGAACCGGATTTTTTCCACTTCTGCATAAACCAAAGACCTATATATCAAAAGAGTCGATATATTTCTTTAGTTTCAAACGTATTAAAAGTATTAAAACTTTTATTCTCTAAAACTATAAGCATTAGTATATAAAATGTTACCAAATATGAGTCAAAGTATACAAAAGTAGGCATACATATCAATACTTGTCAGCACAGCATAACACACACTACTGGCTGTGCTAACCAACAGTCAGATGTGAAGCATTACTGCCACCGAAAACACGCAAAAAATTCCTCAAAATATAATACAAACATTACTTCGACTAAAAATTGAGCGAAAAATAATCGAAAATTTGAATCGAAGGAAATTTATCGTTTGTGAGACGATATATAACTTGGAATAATTGAATCGATGACACTTTATTTCTGTTACTTCTCATACTTTCACTCATTTTATGGAAGGATCATTTAAAAATGATAAAGATTCAAACTTGTCTAATTCAATTTATTGTGGGAAAGAGAATTTTGATATGAAATTCACCCTACTCCTTGATTGAGACTTAGAACTGAGCTCTGTCTTTGATGTTTTGAATTCAATTTTCAAATATTGTGTTCATATAAACAGCAATTGATATAAAAATAATAGTTTTTCGTTCAATAAAAAGGCATTTCTATGATAATGGACTATAAAAACGGAATACTTTTACATAATATTTGATAGTATTGGGCTTTATATGCATTAAAATACAATATAATAAATATATTGAGTAATTACATACAAAATCATTTGAGAGGAAGAAATTCTCCGCATTTTTGTTCGTTTTTTTTTATAATTTATATAAATATTAGAGAAACTAAATGACGGAAATGACTAACTTTTTGGGCGTAAGATATTCAAAACCAAACAAATCTATTCTCTTTTCGCTATTTGTTTTTGACTCGAGTAGAGTAGGCTTTGCCTCTATTTTCATAGTTGGTGGATGAGTTTGGATGAGTTTCTCTCCCAATTGGAAGTAATTTTCTGATATGGTTTTAACACTCATTTGATTACTGTTTTCATCACTTATTGCATATAAAAAATCTAATTTCCAAATAGGGTTTCAGTCTTTCTATAATAAATAATTGATAGCAGTGAGAGGCTGTGCTGTGCAAAGGATGCGGCTCTTAAATTAAGTGAAATCGAGAAAAATATTACTTCAATTAAATGAAGACATTAATTGCTAGATTAGTCCGACTTTATTTATGATAGAGTCGGCCAATAATTTCGACAATAAATGAGAAGTTAATTAATTCATTGATTAGATTAGAGATAAGATTAGGACAACATTTGTAATGAAAAGGTTACCCATATTGACGAGTCCGCTGTTGTTGTAGGCCAGACCCAAATGAGGTCCACTCAGAGATAGGAACGTATAGAGTTTGTCTTTCCATCGCTCAATAAAGTCGTGTTTTTTGGTCAGTGCCGCTCGTATTATGATATTTCCCAGGGAGTGACCGATAAAACTGTGGACAGAATATAATTATACGTCAGACAAGATAGAGAAGAGACGGCAACACATTTTTCAATAACCAGAACAAATGTTACTCTGAATCGGAATTACGCTCTCATTCGATGGCTGTCAGGCCTTAGGGACAGATGTTTCAGAAATGTTAGATCAATAGGAATCCAATATAAGTCGAGTTTAAACTCTAAGTCAACTTTTTTTCAATCTTTGCGCCAAATAATCAAAAATAGAAGAAATTGAAAAAATAGAGAATAAGACGAAAGCAAACATTCTTTAAGTCATTTATACCATAAGATCGGATCAAATCTCATATACTTTGAAAGGGCATCGGATATAAGACAATAGACAGCTCTGAGAGGAATTCCAAATTAATATAAATTTTCACTTCTTTTGAGTTTGGATTTAATATAATTCAAAGTAAACTGAAAGCTGTTTCGTTTCATCAGAATATAGCTTAACTATAATAAATACCAAGATGAAAATATTTAGTTTAATACAATTGCCAGCACTAAATCTCGATAATAACTCTCAAGATATTAGAATTTGTGTCAATCCATACAAACTGATTATGACATTTGTGGTTATCATCTAATAAAAAGATTATAACACAACACGAAAACTGATTTTCTCTCACTTTTTCTATAGTTTTTCCGCTAATATATAACAAACTGATGAGAAACAGTTGCCACTCACGAGTCAGGCCTACCCTCAGTCGAGGAAATGTACGCTCAGTTATGTCAGGAAAAAAAAGTTGAAAACTTTAAACTCAAAGAATTGAAATAAAGAATTCAATTATAATAAGCAAAACATTTGTGCATTTATTAGAATAATTTCTTTTACTAAATGAGAGGAAAAGTAGAGACACTCCAAGAGATTAAATTAAATTTAAGTTTCATCTGAGAAGAAATCTTTTGTTTGATTTGAATTCCAGTTTTGATCCGAAGCTTTCATATAAAATATATTTTATTCATAAACGAAGAATATTTGGGATTTGCATTCAAAATATAAATATTCTTTTTTTATATATCTTTTTTATTCAATAGAATTGTGTTCCATAATGATCTTGGTTGAGTCGGGTGACAATAACCCAGTTGACTGAGTGCACAGAATTGAGCACTGATTCAATCCCATTGAGATTTACATTAAATTTATTCAAATTTAATTATTTGATTTATCTTTAGTTTTGATCAAATTCTATATTTTTATTGTATGAAAACAGAGCGTAATTGTGATTATTATTTCGATTTTTAGATCAATATCTTTAATAATGTCAAAGAAAATAAGATATTCCGATATAATCGTTGTTTCTCTCATTTGTTGATTTGACGATAAAAAACAAAAAATTGTAGAATAACCAAGGTCTCTTCCTATTAATAATTGTGAATGCCAATTTGACTTAAATGTACATTTATAGAAACATAGTGTGGACAGGTAGTTTTGAATTGATAAGAATACTAGATTATATTTCCATTACTTATTTTTCTTTTAAATTGATTTTTAAAAAAATGTTGGATTTATTAAATGAGAATACGCCCTTGCTCTTCTTGCTTGAATGAGATTTAATATTCCAGATTGAATTATACATAGTATTCAGTTTGAGCTGAATAATCAAGATTTTTGATTATTCCACAGACGATAAAAGAGGTCATCAATCGACAAATCGTGTGATTCAACAAAATGTAAGTTTTCACAAAAAATAAAAGTAATGGAATGTCATGTGAGCACTGAATTTAATAGGAGCACCATTTTTAAAATTTGATTCCCAAGGAAATCTCCAAGGTAATGAATACATTGATCATAAATAAGCAAATATTTGAGCTTTAATTCTTCTGAGGGTAAAATCGGAATTAAATCTTGTATTTTGAACCCACATAAGAGCCTATCCATAGCCTAATATTAAACTCAAAATTATAGTATATTTAACTTATGGTTCTCTAAAATCAATGGTTTATTCAAATGCTCTCATCTTTGAGATCATCTGTCAATAACTGTATTTAAAATAAATATTGGAGCAAGACACAATATAATTGTAGAAATATTATATCCAATTCAAATAAACTATTTTGAATTCATTGTCATAGAAAGAATGGTAGACACGAATAGATAAATGAGCATGGTGAGTTATTGTGAGTTATGGCGAGCGTTTTCAAATTCAACACAATATTACATTAAATTCAGTCGAATCAACAAAAAATGTTTTCAAATGAAGCCAAAAGTTTTTGTTCAGAATTTGAATTTGACTTAAATTTATTCTGAATTGTGAATAGGTTTGCAAAGAAGGTTATGTCATGAGTGCACATATGGACAGACATCCATTTATCACAAACAGAATAAAGGAATACATATTTTCGTATATTAATCGGCGTTTTATTAATTCTTGAGAAATGCAATTAATTTATTATGAATTTAAATTAGATACCGATCTTAACACTGTTCAGAGTAACTCATAAAAAAATTTGACATAAGACAGATTCCACCTTGCATCTATTTTTTTATAAGTTACTCAGAAATTCTTTTAGTTAAGCTTGCAAAATTTATGTAATTTGATCTAATATAGAATTTTAATCTGAACCTTTTTGAAATTGTATATTTGAAAATTCACCTTCATCAAATTAGGATTCGATTAGAATATTCAACTCTAAACGTTTCTCTCTCTGATTAAAAGCGATTACTCAATAACACAGATGTGTATGATCTGAGACATTCAATATTTTTGTATAAATTTGACGGAAAAGATGTATATATAATATATTATATATTATATGGCTATCCATAGAAATAACGTAACAGAAAATCAATAAAAAATAATAATAATAAGCGAAGAGATTTAAATTTATTTTATGCGATTCGTTGATCCGATTATTGTTTTCTTTGATTTAATATTTAATTCTCAAAAATGTAAAACAAGAAAATGTTTTCATTTGAAAATCTAAATTCAAATTCATTTTTAATGTGTTTTTTAACATAAAAAATGTTTAAATCGATTCTTAAATTATTTTTGATAATAAAACCGTTAAATGAGAAGAAAATTTGATTCAATGAGATATATAATTAGGGGGTTTTGTAGCAAATTTATGGCTTGGTGATTTATATTTTCAAAGTTTAGACATTTTTATTGACGGAATAACTCAGAGGAACGAAAGGTCTGACCGTTTATGGCATCAATCGGTGCAAACGATTTAAGATAATGGAAGATATTAATGAAATGCAGAAATTTATGTCCAATTTATCAGATATTTGAGAGACCATTAAAATGGATCGAATGGATGACTGAGCGAAGGCTTAGAAATAAACTAATATATGAAAGACATTCAAATGATTTCTCTTTATTTTGTTGTCTTATATTTTATCGATTGGCCGATAGTTGAGTCAAAGCGAGCGCTGGTATTAAATCCAACACAATATAACTCATTTGAGAGGCAATAGAAAAGAAGGCCTCAAAGAGTATGCGATGGAGAAGACCAATGGCAAGGGTAGCAACAGATAATGTCTACCATTCCAAAGACAGTGCAATACCAGTGCAATCACTGTCAAACTTGAGGCAAATTTCAAATTTTAACTGAAAAATAGAGGCAAACCATCTCTTCTATGTCTTGAGTAAATAAATAGGATTCACTCTATTCTATACTCGATTATATGCTGTTCTCTGAAGGATTGCCAACATTGTTGTCCATTGGTTTCTCTCTGAACAGACAAATCAAAATGAAAAGTGAAGGCAAAAGCAAAATAAGTTTTCCATTGAATCGAAAATATTGAGAGATTTATAAAAACGAGTAATGAATTTTAAAAATCAGGGCTTTTGGCCATTCCTTCCATTCCTTCCAAACACAACATCCGTATCAATGCATTTGAAAAGTGTTGGATAAACATTGGATCTGTTTTTCGCTCAAATAAATAAGTTATAAACTATTCCTAAAAGTGATACACATATAGAATGAATTAAAGTCACAAATATTGACAAAATATATTTATCAAACACACAGCCGGATAGCACTGGTATAACGTATAACACAGAATAACTCTACAAAAACCTAATGATTAAACATTAAGAGATGAGACCAGAGATGAAGGTTTGATGCTTTTAAAGGCGATTAGAGATGTGATAGTTATGGTAGTTATGGTAAACTTTTATGAAATTCTCCTAAAAGACAATCAATTCATTCATAAATATATGCATTTGAGTGGACTTCGGGTCTGAAATGAATTCTTGTTTTTAGCTTAAAATCGATTATTTCAATGACTCTTTCTATTGATTTAGTTAAAAGTGAAAATCCTGTAAACAACACTTTCAGTGGAATTACTGTATTTGCAAATCTATTATGAAAAGGAAAGCACAGAATGTAATACATAAGAGATGTGCGGATTCTCTTCTAAACCATTATTTAAAAATTCGTTTAACGAAAGTGTTTGAGAAAAAATCTCAATAAAACGCAGATTTTTTACCTCATATTATAAATTGTAAACACCAGACAACACACCAATGCTTAACCAAGCCATAAACTTGAGTTAAGTAATTCAATTTTGCAAGCTCAACTATGTTCACTATATTTAAGGCTAAAATAAATGTGAAAAATAACTGAAAAACAATTTCATTCATTCATTACATTCTTATAAAATATTAATTCAGTTAAATATTTAAACGAAATGAATATTAAACAAACAATGATATGAATAGTTAATAAAATTCTATCAAAAATGAGTCAACCCTTTCCCCAAATTGAAAATAAATTTTTAGGAGAACTCATAATTTGATAAACAATTTTTCACTTAATTATAAAATAAAGGCTTAAAACTTGTGTTAAATTAGTGTCAAATAAAAAGAGAATTTAGTAAAAGAAGTCCGAAAGTGAGTCCAATGTTTGGAAGTGTGGGAAAGTGTGAGGACTGCGAACATCACATCTGTAAACAACTATCGGGACAGCAGTTAGTGTCAGAGCCATTGAATGGCTTATAGAATGGGAGAGCTGTGAATGCATTCATTGTAGACATTAATTCGACACGTCTTTGACTCAATCGATTCCAGCCATCAAACAAATAATTCTGGTTTTCATCAAACAATGTGTACCTCTTCTTAGACATGGATTACGTGTTGAGAAATGAAATTCACGCAAACATTAACACAACATATAACTGATTGCAAGGCTATTGTTGTTATTTTTCGCCTCAATTATGATAAACTAATAATAATAATAATAATACGATAAATAATTTTTATCGCAAATGCAGTTCTGGTGATAAGAATCCAAAATTACAAATAAATTTGTATTTATTTGTCACTCGCTTTCAACAATAAATCGATAATAGAAGACATATAGGGGTAGACGTATAGGGGACAGGACTGGACTGTTTGACCTGTTTTCGTGCAACACGAGCCAAGAGCAGCCAACCCCAGCCCACACCTAACCTAATACTGAAATTTTGAGTTTTGTTTAATATTCATTAACTCAAAGCTGACAAACACTTCTTAACGGAGTTTACATCTGATGCTTAAGGCCTGCCTTTCGTGTGTCACTTGTGTTGTGCCGAACATAAGTCGGGAGAACTTTATAAATAAAATGACTTCGAAATCATTTCGCCATAAAATGAGTTTTTCTTTTTCAGAGCTTAACTTCTTTAGTAAAGGAGTGAAAAATAAGAATAAAAAGACGAAAATCGATAGAATTTTCAGCTCAATTGCTTTCTTACTTTTATTACCATAGAATGACAGTTAAATTATAAGCTGTTGGAAAAGGAGAGGGTTGTGTAGTGCAGTGATGCTGAGGCCAAGAGACCAAAATAATCATCAACATAGAAAAGTTAAATTTTCAACAGATGATCAAAGAACAGGTATAGCAGAAGGAATGACTCAATAGATGACAAATGCTTCTCAACTGCAGTGACCATAACATAGAAATGATGTCATTTTCTTCTGATTCTATGCCTTTTCGATAGAAATTGAGTTAACTTTAAAATACAATACCATTAGTAACGCGTGATTTCATTGAAAGATGTCTAAGAATTCCACATTTTATTCATTGAAATTTCATTATTCGTTCAATATTTTGGTTAAAAAGTTATAGAAAAGACTTTTTGAAGGATTTCGACATTTTTGGTGTCATTCAAAAAATGAGATAATAAATAAAAGTCGAGAGTCAAGAGTGTGTGAAAAAAATGAGTTGCAGTAAAACCACTAAAACAAAAAACTGCAGCAAAAAACACAACAATAATAATAATAATAATATGAGTTAATTATTCTCAAGAGGTTTATGAAAGATGTTTCTGAACGAGAATTACGGCAAATAAATGTATTAACCAAATGAATATTATTATCAAAAATAGAGTATTTCCAGTGTTTAGAAAAAATGATTTCGACCTAATTTCGGGACAGCTTTGCATCTGAATTGAATTATAAACATTGTGTGAAATGTGTATTAAAGTCTGTGTCACACAGAATGCGAATAAAGATTAATGATTTTCACTCCTTTTCGAGTAAAACTATGAAATGAAAGCCGTGGAGAGTATAATAAATGCTATTAAAGTGTGAAATAGCGGCTCGTTTTTGTTCAAAAGTCTCTATAAAATTCCTGACTAAGAATTGTATTCAATTGCAGTCATTCGGGAATTAATTTGAGAAAAGAAATAATTCTTTAAATGTAAAGAACAACAAATTTATTTTGTATAACATATTGTGCGAAGATTTTCATTGCAATATCGGAATTGTTTTCAATTGTCTTGTTTTGTAGGCAATGAAAATAACACAAACATAGCCAACAACTGACTAAAAGATTATTTTTTTCCAACTCAAGGCAGAGAAAGACATTATTCAGTGAGAAATAAAAATAAGAAATGCCTTGAATTTGAACTTATTTTTACTTCATTTCTAGAAAATGAGTTTTTCAAAAATGAATAAAATTTGTGAAATGATCGCAAACTTCAACTCTTCTCAAATTTATTTCAAAATTTTGTTTTCTTTCCTTTTATTGGAAACAATTTTTAATAGGAATGAAACAAAATATGAAATGAATTTTATATAATTTTTCGAATGAGTGAAATGAAATCGAAATTTTAATGCCGATCAAAAACAAGAACAATAACGGGACGTCATGGGGTGGAAATGTTTGTGTCAATTTGTGTCAGTGCTCTTCCAAATGGAAATAATCATAATTAGAGTGCAATCATTAAAGAGAGTAAAAATCAAATCTCGAAGTCTTAAATCCAGAGCCGGAGTTGATTACAAGTATGACAATCGATCGGTTCAGACAACGTCTTTATGTCCTATCGTTAGGCTCTGACTCCAAAATAGATTTCTCTCTCGACTGAACGCATCTTTGAATTAAATCAGAGAAAGTAAACTCAAATCATTAGAAGCAGAATATTATTGCCTCTATTGGACTGATTTTTTCGCTAATTAGTACTTCAAATATCAATTGTTATTTAAGCCTCTGTTGTAATACTCAACAGAGACTGATCTTAGCTCAGCATGATCATTTATTCTAATACATCACAAATTCAAATATAAATATAATGAATAATTCTTCGATCATTTTCGTTATAACCTTGATTACTTGATTCACAAAACATGGTATTTTTAGTATAAGCATTAATAATCATTCATAATTAAAATTAATGATAATTGTGAAAGGTGAAATTTCAATAATTTACGATTCTTTAACTATAATGAAATAAAATGAGTTTGCTCTATTAATTAATGATATCCTGGTTTAAATAAATGGTTTAATTGTCGGAAATTATTACCTAATATCTATTACTAAATTGATTATTAAAGATATAATTAAAGTGCTCTTGCTCAAATTATTTTCATATAAAGAATAGTAATTTGAGATAACTTTCTATTGATTTCTCGAAACTCTCTTCACTGTAAAATTGATTTGTGAGACAAATATCTTGGCTCTCATTGGGTCTTATTTTTCATTCTGCGATAAAATATTGATCTCTTGATATATTCTGATCAGTAATTCGGGTGCTTTTGATGAATGACTTCCAGTCATAGGGAGAGGTTATTCGGGTATTCGAGAAACGAGAAAAAACGATGCATTTAAATAAAATCAATGCATGTATTAGTGAAGGCATACATTTCCAGAGAGGGTATGTGTAGGAGCTATGGATGGAGCAAATCACTGCTTTTACAAGAGATCGCAAACTTGTAATTTGAGCAAGCTTAATTGATACAAATATTTTTTGCTTCGCGCGTAACAACAAAAAACAATTGGATGTCGTTTTTACCGGTGATTAGAGGTTGTAATGTTTGCGAGTAACCTTGCTCACTGTCTATAAAAGAGTGTAAGAGATGTAAGACTTGCCTTATTCTGGAGGGCTTGAGTGCATACACTTCAATGTGATAATTAATCTCCTGAACCAATCTGTCGGTCAACATATCCAAGTTGTCAAAGGTCTCGCCCTGATTTCGCTGAGACATTAGAAACTCGAAATTAGTGGTCGGAAGTCCCAACTCTAAGTAAGTCTTGACCAGACGCAGGTCCGCACTGTTGCCATCCAAGCCGTGGACGCAAATAATGAGATGGAGGCCCTCCTTCTGCGAACTGTAAACAACATTATTGTTAATCATTGACACTAAACATGTAATATATGTTTGGCTCTAAATATTTGACTCATATTTTATTAATATCTAATGCATTAAAGTAATCAAATGTCGGAAGAAAAGTGTGTCAAACAATAAACACGTGTTAAACAAATGATCGAAACTTTCGTTTTACTCATTAAATGACAATTTAGACGAAAAGCAATTAAAAACATTATTTTTAAGCCCATTATTTATACGATAATTATCTCGATTTAGAGGAAAATCAAAGAAAAGAAAAATTTTCTATTCGTCTGAGAATTTGTTTTGAGGCCAATAATAAAAATTGATTTCACTCTCGTTTCTCAAAAGAAAACTCGAATAACAAAGAAATAAAGCAATTGTTGTGAAATATATCTATAAAAAT
>JAQGBD010000503.1:0-28796 GCA_034698165.1 Punctoribates punctum | reverse complement strand
TCTCTCTCTCTCTCTCTCTCTCTCTTTCCCCTCTGCCTTGCTCATAAATGAAAGTTTTTTGCACGTATTGACCTAGCTTGATTTGCCAACCTATAGTCTATTTGTTAAACTTTAAAAACTGTATACTTTATTTGTAACAAGATCATATTAAATACCAATTGAACTGAACTTGATAAAAACTTTATGCTAGATAAGTTTACAACTTTTGAATTAGTTTCTTTAATTAGGAATAATGTTGTTTTTAAGTACCAGGGTATTATGTCTCTCTAAATTGATATAAATTCAGTTTTTCAGCTCCTTTTTAACTTGGTGAAAAACTTTGTTCAGCCCTATTGAGCTTGCTACTATTTTTAAAACTGTAAGGTTTATTTGTACCTAGATAAAATTATGTAATATCTCTATTGATTTCAACAGTTTTGCTGGATAAATTTACAGCTGAATAATTTAAATATAAGTACCATGATAAATTGAGCTTGATAAATCCAGACATAATAATGATTTAAAAGTAGATAGCTAGTTTAATTATTAATTGTAGCAAGTTAATTATCTCTTTACACATTCGTTTTCTTCGGTAAATACCTGGATATATATAATTATATTATATAAATCTATAAATCGGTATAAATTCTTATATTTCTTTTGACATAATTAATGAATAAATAATTTTCTTTACGAGAAATCAATTGATTTTTAAAATCACTTAATTATAAAATCAATTTTCGAGAATAAAAATAATAAAAAACGAGAAAATAAACGCATATTTTTCGTGGGTCTGTCCCACAGATCAGTGCCTATTCTGTGCCTATTCTGTGCTATTGATTTCACACGAATGCGATCTGAATATTGAAAATAGTTTTTGAGAAAAGAAAAAAAAACTCAAATAAAACACGAATTGAAAAGAATTTGATTTTCAATAATTCAAAACAAAAAATAAGTTTTTTATTCAGAGAAGAGACGAAAAAAAGTACTGAAAACTAAAGTCACGAAAATATAATTAACTTTTATTCTGTGCCCACAAATGAGTAGACAATAGGAAGAGGCGATCAATAGTTAGACAAAACTTTGATAGATAAGTTTAATATTTATTACAATAGGCCTTATTTATGGCTGAGCTCACCATTAGTCTAGTTTTCAGACGAATTAATTAATTATTGTCTTCATTAGTGTTTTGTCTGAAATATTTTTATTTCATTTATTATTTTTAAAACAAATTTTATTTTCCATTAATTTATTCGATAAATACTATTATTAGGAAGTATTTGAACCTTGGATATAGTCTCGAGGAATAAACAAGGATAAAACTTTCCAAATATAGTTTATAAATAGAGATTGTTTGCACAAACAAGGTGATTTTTGACGATCAAATGACTTGTGGATCATTTACAGGCCTAAAGGCTCGATTAAAACAGAAATCACCTTGATAATCCATTAGAAACATATCCCAGGATACTTTTAAATTGGAAAATGATTAATTCAGCCTGATCAATAAATTGCGCAAGCCAATTAACTTAAAATCATTGCAAAAAGCCAATGCTCTTGCTCAAATATCAGACGAACACAATATATGGACGTATAATAAATTACTGAGAAAAAGGTTCTTAACATTTATTTGTCTGATATATAAGAGGAACAGAAGAAAAGTAAAAAAACTTTTTTCTTCTTCATATTTATCGCCAGCAATGAAATGATGGATACATTTGTCTTATGTATGGCTCACAACATATACCACTCCTTATATACCACTCCTTTTATTACTGAGAAATACATTTTTCTCAAAAACAGTGCTAACGATATATAAATATAGAATTTCCGATATATTGTCAGTTATTTCATTTGTTTGCCAATAAAGTTGGCTCCGGTGTAGCCAAGGGGGTAGCCATACATTGTTCTTGCTCATTCTGATGTAGTATCTGATATATATTTCATAGAATTCCAGGTTATTTCAGTCGAATACCATGGAATGTGTGGGGTATTTGGAACCTGATAACTTGTTTACTAACTGTTTGTAACAAGGTACATATACATAACAAGGTATTAATAATCGCCTAGACAACAGCGAATGATAACCGATCAAGATAAATAGATACTGGAGATGGAAATTGTTTATCAAGCTAACTTACACCTAAAATTTAAGCAAGATTAATTAAATTATGTTTGATAGAATGTTCCTGCTCAAATATCAGGTCAAAGTCTTGTAGGCTTTATCTGACGTACAGAAAGTTGAGGATAAAAAGTTTCCTGGTAAATATTTTTTTTTGAGACCCTGGTCATTGAAAAAGAGAACCCAATTGGCGATTAGTTTTTGTTCGGATCCAATATCTCTCTGACTCTCTATTATCACATTCGTTGTTGTCTTTAGTTCTGACGATATTTCACACGAAGTTTTTGATCGCATCCATGCAATTGATCGCCAATTCCTATGGGCTATAATTCCCATTGAAGTAAAAATAAGATCAAATCAAATGTGAAGAATATGATAGACGTCTCTCTCTGTGTGTGTGCTCTGGAAAAACATACAACACTTTATTCTGTGCCGTCATTTGTCTGGTGTTTTTGAAAACTCCCACTATTTTTGGTACTCTTTAGAGACAAACAATTTGTTGTCTGAAGAAAATGAAAACATATTCTGTGCTCAGAATTCCGTTTACTGTCTGTGCACTAACTGCACGCCTGTCCTTATGTGTCTGTCCTTCAAGTCTATCAATTGCTAGAATCAAAACAAAAAATCGCTTTGCGATGGAAAAATTTTAATTACAAACATGATAGCCATAAATAAACATGGTAAAAAATAATGAGACATAATAAACAAGATTGTTTAAACAAGATTAAAATTCATTGCGACATAATAATGATGAAAATTCACGATAAAAAGGTGTAAATCATTTTAAAGAGGAATAAATTAGCATAAAATTGAAATAGAAAATTGATATTCAATAGGTTCTTGGGAAAAAGTTAAGAAAACCCACAGTAGAAAAAATAATAGGAAGACATTCATTAATAGATATAAATTCAAAGGGATTTTCATTTGAAAAGTAGAGGAAAATTACCGAAAATAAGAAGAGAAATGAATTGCAATTATTATTGAAGTGAAGGCATACGTAAAATATCGCACAGAATATTGGGAACGGCATAAAACGAGGAGAGATGTGAAGAGAGAAAAAATAATTCCTTTTTATAATTATTATTTTTTCTATACAATGAGGAGAGAAATGACGACAAAATTCTGGAGATTAGATTCAAATCAATAAATATGAAGAGAATTTTCATTTCACTCTTTCTTTTAATTCTGTGTCTCTTATTCTGTGCTGTCTTTAAGTTAGTGTCGGAGTCAACAACAGAGAGGGAATCGCAATAAAAAGGGGACAGAAATCGCAGAGAGAGAGAGAGAGAGAGAGAGAGAGAGAGAGAGAGAACAGAATTAAAAGAGAGAAATACTTTCTATTCCTGTCCTCAAAACTAATAAATAATATTATTATTCACTCTTAAGATACAGTGAGAGCACATCATATTATTCTGTGCCCATCAATACGGAGAGCTGTAGTCAGTGCTGAGCGGCTCTAATACGTTGTTTCAGTGATATAAAGGCTTTGAGGCAATCGATGACTGCCTTTAAATGAAAGAAATATATACACTGTTTATATAATATCGAGCAAAAAGGAATTATAAGAATTAGAAGAAACAGCTCCTCCCTATTTATTCCTTTCCATTGGCATCCATTCCCCCTTTGATTCAAACGTCTATATATACGACTCTTTGCCCTCAAACTCGTCGATGAATATGAAGTGGAAATGGATGCAAGTCTTTGAGGAGATGAGCGAAAAAATGAGTTACGAATAAGTGCTCCGGGTACTATCAGATACTGACAGACCCGGGCCTTTGACAAAACTGTTCGGTAATGTGCCCGGAGCTGAGGGTAAAGCTCAGGCAAAGTTTGATACAACTGTTTATAAGACTCAGAATTGAAGACAAGAATAAATTTTTTTTTCACATTTCAACAGAATTTTGTTGTAATTCATTAAAAATATTTTCATTTGAATAATAATAAATTCATTGCTCTCTCTCTCTCTCTCTCTCTCTCTCTCTCTCTCTCTCTCCCTCTCTCCCTCCCTCTCTCCCCACACCTTCCCTCCCATTCTCTCCTTTCCGTAAGTTTTTTAACACCTATTGAACAGAAAGGGATAGAAAAAAGTCCTTAGATTTCAATCTTTACTCTCGATTTCAATAAAGAGTCTGTTATTTGATATTTAATTTCATTAAAATTTTTATTTTTCACTTTTGTTTGTATTCTATTCGTTGCAAACAAAATACTTTTCACTAAGTTTTCAATACTTGAGAACTGTTTTCCTCATTCAATTGAAATCTGATTCTTATTAGTCGAGAGAAAATGATTTTGCTTCAGATTTTTATTCTTCATTCTGTGCGCTATTCTGTGCCTATTGTTTGTCTTGTTTTCGATACGACAGTCACTGAGAAGTTCTTATATTTCTTGTTATAGACATAAATGTCAGACAAATAACAAACAAAAATAACTTTATATTTGTTTTTCTCAAATAAATTGATTTTTTCTTTCAATTTATTGGAATTTTTTTCACCAATTCATTCGTCTATTGATTTAATATAACATTTATTATAAAGTTCTCAAAAATAGACATATTTTACAGTTTTTCCATAAAATACATCTTTTGATTTGAAATAATCAATTTGAACTTGGTGTTTATAAATACTGAAATTGAGCATGATAAATTACGTGATAGTTTTCATATTTTTTGTTATCAAAACTGTAATTTTTAAATAAAATTTCACCTAGTTTTATTGATTCAAAGAATTTATTTTAAAGCTGTAATCAAGATGTAATTGCAAATAGAACTAGGTACTAAAAAATTAACCTTTCTTTTGGTAGTCAACTGTTAGTTCAGTTTATTTTTTTCAATTCGAATAATTTTCTAACAAGCTCAATTATTTGCTCTTCTATTTAGATCGATTTTTAAGCCTGGATATATTTAAAAAATAACCAAGTTCAAATGAAATTAACGAAACTGTAAATTAAACCTAGAAATTGCTACACGAAAAATAAACTACCATGATAATAACTCTTTGGAAAGAGTGCCCGAAGAGTAATTCCTCTATCATTTAACAAAAGAACAAAAAGAAGCAAGGCTAAATAAGAAATGACAAATGAAAATATTAATATCAAGAAAACAATAATAAGCTTATAGTTTGTGACAATTATTACTTCAATGACTATAATTCAGAATTGATTTATTGATTTGATAAACGAGTCCTTAGTCTCTCCCCTCCCTATCCCTATTGTATTTGCCATAACCCACTCCAATAAATAAATTCCATTGTAGGCCAACCCATCCATAAATGAAATTCAAAGCAAAACTATATTTTAGGCCCAAAACAAGAAAATGTTTTCTTCTTTTTTTGTGAATCCCTTTGTCTTACATTCAATGCATGTATTAATCAATTAGTTATTTAAACGCCAGTCCTCTCAGGGCTTAAAAAACGAAATGTTTGCTTAAAAACACAGTTATTCTGTGCGAAAAAAGCAACGGAGAGGGGGGAACGGCATATAAAAGACAAAGGGAAGAGAGGAACAGAAGAAAAAACGGATGAAATGAAATCAATAAACAGTGAGAATAAAAAAGAAGAGGAAAACGACTGAAGACAAGGAGTGACATACAATTCATTAGCGCTGGGCTTAGATTACTTTATTCTGTGCCCTGTGTTGTCGGAGTAAATTTTTGCATGCTTATTTTCTTAGGCTTTTAATACTATTGATGAGCATGCTGAATTTTTCTGTGTTGCCTCACTTCAGTGGGTGTTTCCATTTCCAGGGCTTTTATTCAATTTATCGAAAATTAAATTCAAATTTTCTTTACTCCTATTTCTGAATATATTCGGGAAAATTGAATTTCATTTCAATTAGCAGGACACTTTTTCTGGAAAATTGAATTTTCCACTCAACGGCAAAGATCAAGAGCAAATTTTATGTGGGATTTACAGTTGTAAGTTACTAGGTTAAAATTTTCAATTCCAAAACTTATAAGAAAATGTTCTTACTCCTACCTCGTCATATGAATAATCCGAAATATAAATCACCTTGTTTAAAATTGTTTAACCTTAATATAATTGAAGTTCAAAATCGAGAATAATCTTAAGTAAAAGAAATTTTCAAAAACGAAATGAACGGAAACTTTCGTTTAATTTACGAAAAATACTTTTTTGTGGATAAAAAGTAAACTTAAAAAAGCGAAACAAAAACAAAAAGCAAACAAAAGGACCCAGAATTCAATATATTAATCCATTTCATTTTGAATAAAACTCAACTCTCATGAGATTTGAAGAGAAGAATACCATAAAAATGGATAAAAAACTATTAAAATAAATGAAAATATTATATCGAAAGCTATTATTGAATGAGAAATGAATTACAAATCGCGTGCCTTAACTCCAGAGCCAAACGAAATGAAATACTAATCGAGATATTGTGTGCCGGACCTGGATATTAGTGTATTAGGCAATTGTCAACTTTGCCCATGATCATTCTGAAGGGAAGTTACGCTTTGTAGAAAAGTTTACACGACTTTATTCTGGGCTATTCTTGATATTAAACACGAAGAATAACAGTGTGAATATGAATTGAATTTTTCAATATACCATGGTGAACCAAAATTGGATATTATTCCAATTATTTCAAACAGAATTAACCTTGGTAAATATACAAAAATGTGAGTTTCATCGAACCCAAGATTATTTACAATCAAACACACGACTAATTCAACAGAATATTCATGAAAAACATGTGAATCCTGTTTTCAATCAATTAATTGGTTTAGAAATTTATTCCTGCATTAAATTGCATTAGAATTTCGAAATCCACACATCAATTAAGCAAGATTAATTCATAAACAAATACAATTATTAGCCAGTATTGTGTGTTGAGAGGGAAACGGCGCTAAACACACATACAATTCAAACTCATAAACAATTTATTGATTAGATTTGGAGAGATCTCAAGCTCCGGGGATGTGCAAGGTGTCAAAAATTGAATTTGATCTTGAAAAAATCACAATTTTTATCTGTTTTAGCTAGGTTAACTTCAAATTTTCTTTACAAAATTAGTGCAGGGTTGTTCTAGATCAGTTGAGCACCTATTTTTAGACTCCCTGACCTCAGAACCGGTGCCCATCCCTGTGTGAAATGCAACACAAATATTATTGCTATCGATTTGTGACCAAAAATACATATCAAACGAAAATAAATTATTCAAAACTTGTTTTTTATTTTCATTTTCATTTCGGTTGAGTTCTCAGAGAAAACTCTGTTTATTATTGTATTGAGTGTTGAGTTAATTAATTGTATTTTCCGTATATTTCGTGAAAATATATGTTTTGTGAGAAATATATAGTTATTTGTTATTTCACTGAATATTTTTCTGTTGGTATTAGTCGTCGGCCGCAGAAAATCGATACTATAAACAAAGTAATAATCATTTGCATTAAATTAATTTTGCCGGGTAATTACCAAGGTCTTTTAGTGCTCATTTCAATGGGAATTCCACTAATAAACTAATCTCCTAGTTAATTATTGTTTTCAAAATAAGTTTCAAGATAACTTTTTTTCACAAAGTTGAACAATGATATTATTGCTAAAAATGGCCATTAAAATGTTCTTGGTCATTCCTAACAATAGATAATATGATTGAAAATTTGTTTAGAGTCTATTCCTGGTCATTGAAATCGACACTTAATTCGATAATTCATTAGAAGAAAAGCACAGAATATTTGGTTTGTGAGTGAAGTCAATTCAATTTGGTTTTGAAAGCAATCAAAAAATTACTGATAAATCCAGTGGTGGACAGAATAGGGGGACAAACATAACAGGAAGTGTAATACAGAATATTCTGTGTGTGCGCCGCCCGGTGGCCATCCCTGACCTCTTCCACTGTAGGTGTGACGCAAAGGCAAATAAAACAGCAAAAAAGGTGTGAAAGCTAATACACGAATAGCAAAAAATAAAAGTATACAAGAGCATATAAACCTGGAGCACACACAGCACAGCACAGCACAGGCACAGGTCTATAGAAACAATGCTATTCAATAGATTCTATGGTCGTATACACGCTATAAACGGATAATAATTCCCTTAGAATTAAGTTATAGTCTGAGAGGGTGTTTGTGTTTCACACAAATAACACAAATATAATAATGATTTTTCTTTCGGTGTTTTATTTTTGTATTATATTTTTGGATACAGTCGGAGCTCGTTATTGACTATTGTCGTGTGAAATAAACTTGGTTAAACACGAATTTTGAATAGATAACCTGGCTATTTTACTTATTCCTAGTTCCTATTCCATTGTTCTTGGTAAATTTCGTCATAAATTAGAGGGTTTCAGAGGGAAAGTTACCCAATTTCCGGGTTATTCTGTGTTTTCTATAAACAGCACAGACTGTAGACCAGAAAAATGAAGTGAAAAATAAATTGTATATCAAATGTGAGACACATTTCTCTCTCCCTCTCCTCCAACACAGCATTCGTTTTATTTCTAATTTTCTTTGCTTTTTGTGACTGTTTTTCGCGTTTTTGGCGACAAATACACGCAAATAGAGGACAGACATACACTCACGCGATACCTGTGCTCTCTGCCTGTGCTTAAGGGCTGTCCTTCTTATGCCGGCCTTTCGTTATTCTGTTTAGGTTTTTAGTTACCAATAAATATAATAATGTTTTTTCCTGTGAATAGAATACTAATCAATGACTCGATTATTGTTATTCCGAAACATTTGATTAGTTATTGATTCGGAATAGTATTCATATTCTATTAGAGCGCACAGAATAAAGGGGAATCACCAGTTATTTTTGCGTATAAACTTGGTTAACCCACATTTCAAAGCACTGGTCACCAGATTCTGGCGTTAATTGACTTTTAAACGATTTATACGAACGGGAATTGACTGAAGTTATCGATTAATTAATTAAGGAGTTTATGTTTATGAAGTAATTTTTGGCAATTGAGCAAGCTAATCTTTGTTGTCAATGGAGACCTACCATTAGAATGTCTGAGTCGTGATCGGAGCCAAGTTGGGAGAGATTAAGACTTTGAGACAGTGACTGATGCTGTGCCCCATTGGACAGACTCTCGGTGAAGGATCTCTTGCTGTTTGAAGTGCGCGACAAATTGATTACATCATTGCCAGAGATGTCCATCATTTCATTCTGGGTGAAAAAAAATGAAAATTAACCTGGTTAGAATATAGGAAATATTTTACATTTAAAATTAACACGATTATTTTTATGGCAAGTATCTAGATCAAATGAGTTCCAATTCCAAAATCAAAATGGAAAATGATCTAGTTATTTTATTTCAACTTTTAAGGCGATTATCTAGATCAAATCTTAAGAGTTATAGTCTCAAAGTCATTAACAAGGTAGTTATTTTGATCCCTATAAATATTGTGCAAGATGAATTTAATCAATTGCTGTCTATACGGAAACTGATCTGGATAACAAATTTCAAATCTAGAAATCAAACCTTGATCATAGTTTTCAAGTGATCATGTTCATATAATCGTCTTATTCCAGAAATTTGAGATTTAGCAAGAGCAATAATATTGTTAGTGGTGAAGTTGGAAAGGGATATAAATATAATCTTGTTATTTATTTTTATGCCTGATATAAATGGATAATGATCTTGGTTTTCAAAAATCAAATAATTTAGAGATTGGAGGGAATAATCAGATCACAGAATAGAACAGAATTTCGTTTAGAATGAGAGGAAAAATGACGACAAGAATCTGTTTTAATAGATTTCTTTATAATAGAATAAATATACAGAATATATAGGAATATATGAATCTATGACTAGAATAAGACAAATGGATGTATAGTTTTATTTTTTTCTCTCTCTTCAGATCTTCTTTGTTCTGATGAAAAATATTCAAAGAATTAATAATTAAATAATCGGAGAGAAAAAACAAATATGCGCTCAGTTTTCATGAGTTATATTGAAATAATAGCACAGAATATATGAAAAGTGAAGTAAAATAAAGAAAAAAATTTGTTAAAAACTTTTATGTCATTTATTTGCTTCAAGACATTAGTCTTAATGCAGTCTTTTTCCTCGAGTATTCATCTCTCTCTCTCTCTCTCTCTCTCTCTCTCTCTCTCTCCTTCCTTTCCTCCCTCTCCTATCGCCCGTTCCAATAGAATTCATAATAAAAATTAATAGAAAGAAAACAAATACATTGAAAATATGAGTTTACATGAATATTGTCGAGATGAGCAAGCTCATTCATTCCTAAATAATTTTAACATCATTTCTAATGACCAATAATCATAATCAACAAATTAACTAGATTACACATTTTCTCTAAATGGATAATATCCATGGTAATTGAATTTTGAAAATTACACCCAATTTATGTACTTGGTATTCGAATTACCTTGCATATATTTAGCTGCAAATTAAAATTTTTCTCATCTGTCATCAGATACTCGCAGCCATAATGTTTTTATGCTGTGCAAGGGTGGATGTGACCAGGGTAGAAAGGAATTGTGTGCTTTCTTTGGCAATCCATCCCTTTGCACATCCCTTGAGTATTGGGTTCTAGTCTTTTATTGTTTAGTTTACGATAATAATTAATAATTCAATTCGAAGACTAAGAACAGAATAAAACTCAGAATAAACTCAATGTTTGTCTTCTCGTCAGAAGTTTTCTCAAAACTGAAGCCAAGAATATCTGATAAATGAATGAAACATTTGATACAAATTGTCTTTACTAAGAAGAAAAAATAGGAAAACCATTAGATTGAGATTTCTTAAAGAAAACTCATCTTTGAAATTAATGGTTCAGCAAATCTGTAGTAAATAAATCTGATTTAACTCGATAACAATATGGCGCCAATTTTTGAGAACAATTCCGTTATTTCCAAGAATATTGAGAATAAACAACACTATTAATCAGTAAGAGTGAGCAATTGGGATTGGCTAGGTCACTTTTTTCCATTAATAAATAACATTCCGATGTTTTATATACAGAATATATGCCTTATATATCGTGATCTATAAATACGGCTATAAATAGGGCAGTAATTTATTGAACTCAATCTACGGCCGGCCCTCTAATAACAAAACTATAATCTCAAGAAAGAGAGAAACTTATAGATAATAATAAGTATTTCTTGGAAGGGAGAGGGAGGGCAGGGATGGGGAGAGAGAGAGAGAGAGAGAGAGAGAGAGAGAGAGTCTTCGGAGAAAAACAATAACAAAAACAAAACAAAACTATAAGAAAATACTCGAGAAATACAAACCCAGAGTAGAAGTGAACCGAAAAATAATAGCCTTTTTGTGATCGGAATATATTTGAGGCAAAAAAAATAACAATAAAAACGTAAGAATAGAATAGAGAGGAGAGAGAGAGAAACCTATTTTGGACATACGGGTCAGTGCTAGCACTGGGATAGAGTAGTGGCCAAAGAGCGAGAGTGAAGCTTAGGTTATGTGAGCGCTCAGCACAACGAAGCAAAACATTGGCCAAAGAATAGACAAAACACACACAAAACACACCAATAAATTATTCGGAGGACCGGCTATTTTCCTATGTATTTGTAACAAATACTATGCCTGTCCTCTGCACAGGGAGTCAAAGAGCGGTTGGATAAGTGATAAATAACAATAATAGTGGGAATAAAACGTTATATAATCGTAAAAACATTTTTTTCTTCGCCTGAAATTCAATTCATTCTCAATAGTATTGGGTTCTGATTGTCGGTCACCGACCGGAGCCAACCCTTTGCTCTATTCTGTGCTCAAAATACAGACGAATCCCGTTTTTAGCCATATTTAACGGTTTTTAAAGGAGAAAGGCTTAAATAATAAATAGATAAGCTTGTTAGATTTAACGTCCTTAAATTGAGCGGGTATAGAAATGAGCAAGCTACATTCTTTGTGGTGTTCCTTTCCAAAAGAGGAAACGCTATTTTTGGTCAAAAGAAATGGATATAAACCCCGAAAACTTCCGATACTTTTGAAGGAATTTCCTGTAGTTTTGTTTGGATAGCCATTAGTGAGAAACACCAGTACCTAAAGGGATGGGGTGTTTGTGGTGTTTGTTATGTAAAACTGTGTATTTTCACTGCCATATTGTGCTCGTCAGTTATTCTGTGCTATTATTCTGTGCTCTGTTTTTTCTGTGGCAGATATTTGGGAAAAAGATTTTAAATCACTTATTGTTAGGAAGTGTTGTGTTTGTAGTGAAAGAGTGAAAGACATTGAATTATTGGTAGGTTTTCAATGTCAAGGAAAGGCTGTGCCCTAAGTGTCAGTGCTCTGTGTGAGAGATATGCTGTGGCTATGAATATATTACGACAGTAGTTATGCCATTCATTCTGTGCTCTCGGCTCCGGCCTTTCAACGACACTCCACAGAAAGAGGAACTACTCTTACCTAATCTATTGTGTGGGCCCAATGGCCAAGAAGTCTTAGTCGCACAGAATAAACACCCAGTCATTAACCTGGCAGAGCGGATGGGAATAGCAAACAATACCAATATTGAGAGCACCTGGAGTTTAGTCCTATTTTCTGCTCCTATTCTGTCCGACATTTCTCTAAACACTTATTATTATTCAATATTTTTCTCTTCAATTCAGAGCTAAAAATAGAAAACTTTTGATAAGAGATTTGTTTTCATCGAAAAGTTTTATTTTTTCTGAACTTTTTTCGTACGACTGATAACTATTTCAGTTATGTTTGTGTTTATCTAATTATAACTAATTTTAATATAACTGTAATTATTAGAGAGAAGAGGGGAGAGGGAGAGAGAGAGAGAGAGAGAGAGAGAGAGAGAGAGAGAGACTTCTGGTAAACAAATTGAATATAATTATGGCTTTTCATTGAAATTCAAGGTTAGAGTTAAGTCTGAAATAAACAAATCTATGATAAAATTATAGATGAAATCAGCGAATCAAATGACCAGGAATTTTATTTGCGTTTATTTATAGCTGGATTAACAAGGAAAATTTATACGACTCTCTCTCTCTCTCTCTCTCTCTCTCTCTCTCTCTCTCTCTCTCTCTCTCTCTCTCTCAACAATTTTTTTTAATTCACTCTGAAGTTAATAAACAATTTTTTTTGTGTGTCATTCGAAAAGACTTTTTGCAAGAATCAAATGCTAAACAAATCTGTGAATAATTTTAGTTTTGTTATTGTTTTGCAAATCAAAGGAAAAGTTTTTTTTGTTGTACTGAAAAGCGTCAGAAGAATCGCAAAATTGAAATCAGTATTGAATTCGCGAAATATATTAACAAAAAAAGAGAGAGATTTTTGAAGACAAAAGAAAAACACAAATGAAATGCATTTTGAAGATTAGATTTTAGTCTTGTTTTGAATGCAAAACAAATTGCAGAACATTTTCCTCTCTTTGAAGAGAATAAACAAAAAGCGAATCCGTAAACAAAATACTATTCTTTTGCTCTGTTTTTAATAAAAACGATATAAAAATAGAAACTAATGTCTGAAACAACGGATTGTTTTTCCAATAGATATACTGTTTATGCCATAGATTTGTCTCTTCTCTTGTCTTACAGTTTCTCTTCAATTATAGCAATCGTTGGATCGAAACAACCTTTTGCTTAGACTTTGAGCTAATTTTACGTTTTTCAAGACCAGGATTACTTCAGAAAATTCAACTTTTTCCAAACTTAACCAGCTTAGAAAAGGCACAAAAACAATACAGTTCCATTAGATTTAGCTTGCTGAAAATTTAAAAACAGTGTAGTTTTGATGTTTGAATGAAATTCGTTGTTGTCTTTCAAAACCTTTTTGTCTTAACTTTCATTTATTTTCATAAACACCAAGACTTCTTTTCAAAACAAAAATACCAAGACCATTTTCGCGCATTCTATTCATTGGCCATGCTCATATTTTGATAGATAATGGACATTATAACAATAGAGATAAGATTGCACCATGCACATGTGATGGTCGGAAAAGGTTGCTATTTGAGAGCAGAGATTGATCAATTGATCCTGGACAAAAATCAATTTAGGATTCAATGTGTGTTTGTCTTATTCTGTGCGATGCGCGCACTGAAAGCCAATGTTGTTTTCGTGTTTATGTCTGCCTTCAGTTCCCTCTATTCAAGTGTTTGTGTTATGCAATAGTCAGGAGAGAGAGAGAGAGAGACTGTGTAAGAGCCTATTGAACGATAAAAATAATATATCGATCTGTTTGTTGTTGACTTGTTTTCGGAGCCACTCTTTTAGTTGAGAAAAGGATTCACTAATGTTTTCAATGGCTATGAAATGAAAGAATACATTAAAAGCATTAAAGCATTTAATGTTTGTTTCGCTCATTCAGTGCCACTGTTTTTCTGGGCTCTCAATGAGAGAGAACACTATTCGCTTCAAAGTGAGAAAAATTGCACAAAAATAACACCCGAATAGTGATAATGAGTGACAACACCGGAGGAATAGTCGCTAAGGACTGGGATTTAATGTCTTCAAAAAATGGTTGAGTTTAGAGAACAGTCATAAGAGCACAGAATAAAAAACAACATTTCTTTCCCCTCTCTTTCTGTGCGTATCTCAGAGTAAATAAAAATAAGAAAATTAATGACAAAATACATCAGAGATTGAGAATAGAATTGAATTGTATTTATTTGTCCCATAAGTGAGGATGAGCAGGGTGGTCCACGGCAATCAGCAAGGTCAACCTATGCAGGCAATGATTTCACCTTGCTCACATTTTCCCCCTACTCTCTCGGTAGAAGTAAAATCATATTTATATGAAAATTGTTTTGTCAGTTATGTTGTGTAACAGCACTTGTTGTTTATGTCTGTCCTCACTCTGGACTCTCGCTCTGACTGCTGTGCTATGTGTGTGTGTGTTGTGGCTGTCCTTCGCACTGACGTTAACGTCATTACAGTGTTTGGCGATTGAATAGACAAAAGACAATCAAATCATTTATATTATTATTTGTTATTATGATTATTGTTATTATTTTTGATTCAATTTTATTGCTTAATATCAAAGGAAAAGACAGCAAAAAAAATTGTTTATATTCTCCTCTATTAGTTCGGGGTAAAAATGACAGAGAAAAGTACCAGGATGATTAGGGATTGGATGAAAAGGTTGTAAATTATGGTAATTTTTACGTAAATTACAGTAATTTTATACCAATAATTTAGGGTAATTTTGCAACCCTAATCATGATAATTTTTATTCGGTTTGTCACTGTTTGAAAAGATGATCAAGCACAATTAAAACCACAGATTTCAACAGAATTGAGTGGAATTTCATTCATTTTCATCATTTCCAAGACTATAAATAGCTATTTCTTCAATAATCTTGGAATAAATAAATAAAAATAAGTTTACTTTCGTATAATTCAATGTATTTTTCATTTCTCTTATTATACCTCTATTTGGATGAAAAAAGATATAAAATATCAACGAATGAAAAGTCTGTTGATTTCGGAAGAAATCTCTTTTCATAGAATCTTTTGAAATATGAAATACCAATAAAAATGATGAATACAATGAATTTATTCCATATAATGCAGGATAAGATTCTCTGACATTTCTCGATCTAAATGATCCAGATTCTAGTAAATTCAATTCGTGGGTTTATCATGGTATTTTGAATGAAAACTTGCTTTTTAATTGAATATTAATGTATAGAAATTAGGCGAAAATGCGTTAATTTTTGGCTTAACACAAATTCTAAAAATATATTCATCAGGATTTCAATCAACTAATTATCAAAAACTCATTTAATTAACTAATTATTGAATAATATTTTAGAGAATATTCTCTAAAATACAGACTTTTTTGTCAAATATTAACGGATTTTATTTAAGTTTTTAGAAAAGCGTTAGTTTTCAGAGATATTTTCAAATCATCTTTGAATAAAAAATCGGATTTATTTATCAATTATTCAAGAATTTTGAGTTAATTTGTCAAAGAATTTGAGAAATGGTTAAATGTTTTAACTCTTAATCCTTAAGAATATTCTTTAAATAAATTCTTAGCCTTAAAAAGGAGTGAAAATGAATAACAGAATTAATGGAAAGTTTCAAAACTTATGAATAGCTTTGAAAACAAATTGTTTCTGAATATAATTTTAGATAAATTGCACGAAAAGTGTGTGAATAAAAATGGCGGATAAAAAAGACGAAATCTTACCCAGGAGTTAGCCGATAATTGATTACATATTTCTTGATTCAGGAGCATAACTATTGGCGAAAAATTAATTGCCGGATGAGTTTTCTCAATGTTTTCAGTCAAACAAAACACTTATTTCACGAAATAAAAGCAAAACTTAAGGAAAAATCCAAACAAATTGAAAGACAATTACAACAAAAACAGCTCACAATTGATTGAAACTCTACTCACTAACTATTATGGGATTTTATAAACTAATAACTAGGTATCAATTGAGTGGAGAGGACTCAAAGAATAAGGAAATTATTGGGAAATTTTCTTCCGTCGATAGTCTCGCCGAAAAAGTTATGGGAAAACATCGAAAACATACGGAAATTGTGAGCAAAACATAAGACACTAATTATATGTCACTAAAAGTCGAATAAAAACCAAAAATTATTTCTGAATATACTTTGAAAACGCGTTACGACTGTCCTCTCAAACAGATGTCTGTCCTTTTTCTTCGCTCCAGTCTTTCTCTTCTCTATAAACAATAGTCCTGAGAAGTAGTGGTCTCGAGGGCTGAGCGAAAAAAAAGTTTCGTTTCCTAGAGCTTAGCGGTCGATCCCAAATACCACTCAACGGAACGGACAGTTAGAGGACAGGTTTGGTTCGCGAGAGAAAAAACTTTCACTTTTGGCGAAACACAATACAAATAATAACACAAATAATGGGATCGAAAACCATAGGAATCGGTGTTCGCCTCTCAGAGCAGTGGAAAGACCTATGAATCGGAAGTATTGCGAATACAGAACACAACGAGCAGTGCCTCCGAAGTGTGTGACTGACTAACACTGTGTGAGTTCCTAACTCTGGTAGACAGAGAACGCACAGCATATGAATGCCTGTGCAGAGCACAGGCAGAGCCTATGCCAGAGTCCGCCGCATCCCCTAATCATGCTCTGTGCAGAGCAAACCGCTCGGGGAACGGTATGTGTGTGCCATAGAGTGAGAGTGTATTGAGCACTAGATGTATGTGCAATACTCAGCCACTGGCAGGGAATGGACTCAACATTCAAATTAGATGTTTATTGTTAGGGCACAGGAATTGATACCACTCTTATCTAACAGATATTTTTGATATCCAGGCAAAAGTCGAACTCTAATCCTGGTTTTTCGACTACCGGTCCCTTTTATTCTGAGCTAAATCTCAATCGATTTTCATATTTATCTATTGAAACAAAAAGTTGTAATAAAAAGTTTTTTATGACTTTTACTCAAAAACAATAAATGTTTTGAAAATATTGAAAATTTTGTTCTTTTCATAAAACCTTTTCAATAGATAACAAATACCCTGATATTATTTGAAGTTTTATCTTGTTTCTTATGTCCTTAGGCCTGAAATATCAGTAGGATAACTTTTTCGACTAATCAGGGTAACTTTTCTTCAAGTTTTTGCCACTTTTTGGGACGTTTTTCAATACATTTTCCGAGTTTTAAGGCATAAAAACGGGACTCGACTGTAGTTCAAAAAATAACAATAAATAAATAAAAAACAATTAAATATATTTTTTATCAGGAATTTAATGACAAATAACGGAAAATAATTCGGAAAACTCTGGAAAAATCAATAAAACAAAATGTTTTTTGAAATCAAAGCCAAATAACAGAGAAAACTAATTAATGTTTACAATGTTTTTGTGATTAATGGCTAAACCGTAGTGTAATTTATGGCAGAATTTCGAGGCATTTATTTCCATATTTATTTTCCAAATGTGCCCTAGTTCAATTAAAGGCAAATAAATTATAGGAATGACAGTATGTTTGGCCAGAATTAGGGACAAAACTTTCACTTTTTTTTGTAGGTTTTGTTTGTTTTCTGACATCAGTTCCGATAAAATCGAGAGTCGGAGAGAGAGAGAGAGAGAGAGAGAGAGAACAGCACAACAACAACAGAATAACATATGAGAGGATTCATAAGTCCCTAACATTTGGTTTATATTTAAATATATATTTAGTCGACAGTAAATATTTGGTCGAAAATGGGAGGCCTGTAAACAATGGGAGCCTATGTGTAGGCACAGCACAGAGTGCATAAATCACCAGGGGTGTTGACAATCTGGCAGTAATATACAAAATGTTTATTGTTAAATACCAAGAACTCTGGTGAAAGGGGTGTTTAAATATGTTTTTCCGGTTTAACAAGTGTTGCGATTTCGTGAGTTTTCAGTTTATCTTGCTCATTTTCTGTAATATTCCAAATTTCATTCATTTATCAAGTTGACCTGGTTATTTATGTCGAATTTATCATAAAAAACAAAGTTGGAATGAGCTAGCAAAGTTGTTTATGCTAGATTTGTTTTGGATAGACCCTGGCTATTGACAATCGGATGAGAGGAACAACAACTGGCGCTCAGACCACAGAAAATGGAACAACACTTTAAAAGGTATTAAATACAGAGAAAGTGAAGGCTATTGAGGAAAGGGATGGATTGATCCGAAACATTAACAAAAAGAGGTTACGGACACAAAGGGCTAACACTAACGCCAGTCCAGTGATAGGGCTCTCCACTCATTCACTGTCACAGTGGAGCGCAGATGATAGACATTTGGTCCGGTGCCTGAGCCCAAGCACATGCTTTTTTTTCTCCTGTGCAACAGTCAGGCCCAGGGGTCAGACAATTGACAACTGTATACACATTTCTATAGTAGATATTCATAGATATTCTTGTCGTCAAAGAGTTGGTGCGCCTCAAAGGGCACAGAATCAATGTGCGTGAGCTCCAGGTCTCGGATGGCGTGCCTCTAAGGAAAGCCATATTTGAATAGAGATTTTAAATTTAGCCCATCTTTTGTTTATGACATCAATTTCTCTGTAAATATTTGTTTTGAAATAAACGCAAAATTCTCTCCGTTTTTGTCAATTAATTCACTGAAAACTTGTTTATAATTTATATGTATTTATATATTATATATATGTCTATAATAACTATTATTTCGTTGATTTTTGATTCGTGTGTTTCAGAAAACACTAACAAATCAATGGATTTATAGTTTGTTTTGCTTTTCAATTGTAAATTTCAATTTATTTCAGTTATATTTGAATTGTTTTTCGTTTAAAATGAATTTTCTCAACGAATCGATTGTTTTCTCGATTTTGTGGCAATTTTTGGCCGTTTTTAGGGAAATATATTTTATGGGAAAAAAACTTTTTTTTGACAGCAATTTGTTTGCAATAATGAGACAAATGGTTGGATGTGTGGCCCCTTTGGCCGGTACCCCAAGTGGTGGTCCAATCAGTCGACAGACCCACTGATGGCATTCATTATTCACTAATTATAGATTGAAATTATTGGTAAACTTATTCGGTTCCTCTTATTCCGAGTGATTGGACCACCGGTCGGGTGCAGTGCTTACACTCCAACACTCGGAATATGTTTTCAGAAATGGGTTTTTAAATTCAATTTATATTTTTCATTGAATTAAATGTATTTTTTTTACCCTCGTATTTGTCAATAATAAACAAGTCGTCAAAAAACATCATTTCATAGATTTTTTTCTCAACTCATTAATTATTCATAATTTACTTCATAACCGATTTCACTGTGAAAATCACCAAGCTGGAAACTCGTAACACTAGATAAACGAGTTAAATCCAAGCCTGCTTGATAATCTTGGCATAAATATCATTTCTAAAGCGGATATTTTCAACCAATGAGAGCCCAGAATCAAAAACTTTGTTGATTTGTAATAAAAAAATATACAAAAATTCTATAAATAATTCAAAGATTCCGAAAATCAGTTGAAAATTGGATAAAATATTTTCTTTCAAATTTCATTTTCATATAATTGAAGTAAAAATATATATATATTTCAGTCAATTATATGAATATAAAACTGTTGGAAATAATTTCATCAATTTCTGAATGGAAGGGATGTCCAGAGGGGTCGGCAAACGGCCCTTGAGTCTAATCCCATTTATATTAGTTCAATAAATATAAATCTAGATTTAATTGAGCTTGGAAAATTAAATAAATTAAATTATCAATGAACCAATCAATCTTTCATTTTTAACGAGGTGGACCTTGGTCATCTTGGTTTAAATTTTAAATTATTTCCATTTAATAGGTTCTGAGACGTCTATAAATATAATTCTTTATTACAATTCATGTGAGAGAGGAAAGGGAGGAGAATAGGGGTGAGTGAGAGAGAGAGAGAGAGAGAGAGAGAGAGAGAGAGAGAGAGAGAGCAAATGTGCATGGGCATTAAAAAAGTAATTCTATTGATTATGTTTTTTATATATTCTGTGTGTATATTATAATTGCGAATCACATTTCAAGTGGTCATAAATGTTAATAATTTTCAGTCCTCTCCTTTTCATAGAACAGTTTTGAATGCAAACTAATAATAATAATCATAAAAATAGTGGTAATAAACAGCAAACAAAAGCAATGAATAGAGAAATACTTCACTAAATTAGTTATAATTTCTCGGATGAGAGAAATAAACGTAATATTCATTAAAACTCATAATAAACTTGCAATTGATGTGCGAGTGCTGTTCCTCTGCAGGCCTGGGCTGACCTGGCTATTCCCTGTTTTTCCTATTTAGCTAGATGTTTATCTTGATGAAAAATTCCAATTTTCAATATTAAATAATTAATTAAATTACTAATCAGTTTATTATTAAAACTTATGTATGTTTTTCTCCCAATTATTCTGTGCCCATAGCTGTCCAGTGTTGCGCACAGAATAACATTTCCGAAGGACAGGGCTTATAGTGTTTGTTAGTCAGCAACTGATAGCAACTGTTATAACAACAGAATATTAATAACAAAACAGTGATGACCAAGGGGTCGAACCTTAGCAGGTGTTTCCTGGGGGTGCTGGAGGGGTAATTTTTGTCGAATATAAAAGGTGTAAGGTGAATCTTTTCACTTGAGGGCAGGTGGTTCCTATGACAGGTTTCCCCACCCCCTGGCCATCACGGGTAACAAAATTCATATAAATTTTGTGTATTTTTTTGCTACCAATGAATGCATTCATTCGGACGATAGAAACGATAAGAAATAAATGAAATTAAAGTTCACAAATAAATGTCAAAATAATTTATTCCTTGATAACTATTTTTCTAGAGTAAAGTCAACTATCAATAAATCGCTTATTTATATAAATAGAATAATTAATGCATTATTCGTGAGTTCATTATTTGCTGGTTTATTGCCGGGAATTTATCAAACTTAGAATAATTACAAAGTTTAGACTACCTTGGACACGTTTTAGACTATAGGAAAATGTATTGTGCAAGAGCGAATTAAGAAAATAATAATGACTTAGTTTATAATTAGTGACAAAACGACTTCAAAGTCTTTAAAACTGTTTTTCTTCTTCTCTTTTGTTTAATAATTAATAATTAGAGGAAAATATGAATTTTAAAATGAAAAACATTTTCTATAATTTTTTTCCAAGAACACAGTAATACTCTTGGGAAAGGAGGTCTGCTAAGCTTTCTAAGCTTGGTATTTTTAATCTAGCTCATTTTTAGAACATGAATTTCAATGAGGAATATATCAAAATAATGAATGAATTTTTTTCGGTGAAAAACTATATTAATATTGAATTTTTGGGTTATAAATTGTGTTTTAAGCCCTTCAAAGTGGGGGAGAGGGGGTAATGGTGGCCATCCCTGTCCTTCACTTTACTATAACGAATAGAAAAGCATTTCCTGAAGAAAATACAGTTGTATTCCAATAATAAGAGACAAAGAATTAGTCGAATAGCGAGAAGAGGAGGAGAAAAGTGAGTATAACTTAATTCTTATGATTATATTTGAATAAATAAATGCATAAAAATTTATATAATTAAAGAAAAAGCGAAGAGAAAAAAGAGATGAGATTTTGCTTTCAATTTTCAAAAGCCTTTCCCAATGAATAGGAGAGGACTGAATGCAAACGCAAACTGAAAATAATTGAACTGAACTTAATTAAGAAAAACATTGAAGAATGAGAGAGAAATGGGAGGACTCCGGGAGAGAGAGAGAGAGAGAGAGAGAGAGAGAGAGAGAGAGAACAGAAAAAATCTTTATTCCATTCATTTATGTGTTTATTTAGAGAAAAGTTTTTTTTCTCTACACATAATTCCAGTGATGAACAGCGGGGGCGACATAATTAATATTTTAATTCATTAATTTATCCGGTTCATTTCTCATTCTTAATCAAGAAGTCAAATATTTCCGTTGTTTTCAGTGTCTTTCGGAACAAATTCCACGAATATTTTTTTGGAAATCAAGCAAGCTGATTTATGGCAATACACAGTTTAATTGCTGTTATTAAAGCTCTTGGACAGCCTTATAGTAAACTCGTTAATAAGAGGAATAAGAGGAAAATGTATTCTTGAAATTAGAGTCCAAAATGAGTATAAGAATTAGTGAAGAAAAAGCTTTTTTCTATTCGAGCAGAATATGAAAAAAATGAGTTAATCCTTAATAATAGAAAAATAAAATAACAATATTAATGCCTAACGAATAATAAGGAGAAGAATGAGAGGGGAGGAAAACCTTTTGATAATTTCAGTTTAATTTTTAGGCTATCGCCTGTATATTCTGTGCACTTATTCTGTGCTCTGGAAGACTCTCTTCTAAGCGAAAAAACCGAATTCATAAACAGAATTAATACAAAGAATAAGAGTATTATTATTTGCCTCAAGTTTTCTATTATTATACATATTTCTGGAGATTTTTTTTCTTCATTTTTACTTCGCTCACAAATTAGAAAAACAGCTCAGAATATAGGCATCTGATTCCTGGGACTCGCACTCCCTCAGCCTCCCTGTGCTGTCCCTCCCTTCGAACAGTTGCTTATTTATTTTGAAAGCTCTCCTCGTTTTGAGAGAAAGATTTTTCTCTACATTTAATTATCGAAATATAGCTCTAAAGCTCTCAAAGGCTGACATCCCATCCCCTTTCCCAATGCACTCATCATTTAATGTGGGAGAGGCACCCGGTGCCGACCCCCTCGCCTCGATTCAAATGAATACACAATCCTTTCAAATAATTGCATCAAATATTAAATGCAAATATTAATAATAATAATAAGAAAAGAGAAAAATAATAATAACTATGAGTTCTGAAGAAGAAGAAGAATAAAAAAAATTATAGAATATTAGAGAATATTCTCTTTCTCTCTGAGAGGGAACGGAATAAATGAGTGGAAAAGCTGTAATAGAACTGAATAGTCGATGGGAATGGAGCTATCGTTAGGTCTGTGCTGTGCTAAGAGTGGGGAACGAAAAAAAAATTATAGAAATTTTTTGATTTAAAGAGAAAGAGAGAGAAAAATAATAAAAATTAAAACCAATTGTGAGAAGAGTAGAGAGAAAATCGATTCTATGAAAAGACGACAAAATTTATTGTTATTATTATTATTATTATTATGTCTTTTAATAAGTTTATGATAACAATAATAACAGAGATGACAATGGATTGGGTCAGGGATTAGCCTAAGATGTGATTATTTGTTTGAATAGTGTGGCCTCAAAGTGGGATTAGCATGGTAAACCTAGTCGTTAGATATGCAACTTGGTAATATTTTTTGTTCTTAATGCTATATAATAAGAATTTGTTGTTTTCTGGATAAAAAAAAGTATATTTGCACACAAGAAACACCAAGTTAACTTAAATATACTAGTATTAATTTAACCATGGTGAATAAAAAAAAAATGGTTACAGCCCAACAGCCCACTCCTTGACCCCCTCCCTGACTGTTAAACAGATAATACAGTTCACGGCTTTTATACAATTTTTATATTCAATTCATTTTTGAGATTCTCTGAAGAAAAAGAAAATAAAATACTTTTATTTTGTAATTCATTTTCAGTTTAAATAACTTTTTTTTCGTCACAACTAATACCTCTTGGAAGTGATAACCAAGATATGGAAACAAAATATGATCTTGCACAATTTAAACGCAATTCTCAGCCCCTAAGCACAGGCTTTACTGCATTACTGCTGCGATTAGAAGTGGTGTAGAGTTTAAGGGTTGGGATAAAGAGAGGGATGAGAAGGATAGCCAACAGTGTGTTAATGGGTCTCACCCTTGGCTACCACTTCTTATATTGTATTTTCTTTTGTCTATTTATTACTAGAAATAAATTTATACATATATTTATCGCCGGCGAAAATTTATTACCCAGTCGTTTTTTTGTGTGCTGTGCTCTCTGCCTGTGCTGTGCCTTACATAACACTAATAGCCTGAGTGAGAGAGAAAAGGAAAAAAAATTGCTTTAAATGAATGTCTAAATTAGACGATACTTTCTCCTCTCCTCCCTGTCCCGTCTTATGGGCATATTATTAGCTGATAGGCGCTGAGAACAGCCTAATAGTGGATCAAAACGACTAAGAATTCAATAGACGTTAGGAATAAATATAATTAAAATTTTTAAATAGACTTTTTGGATATCAATTGCATTAATAATAATAATCATAAATATTTTTGGACTCAAATAATAGTGTTTTTCGTCTGAAAATAAATGAATATTTCGTTTCATTTCATTTATTATTTGGGTTTTTATTGTTTTCTTCTTTAATGAACTCGGTTATAATGAAGACAATAATCGTGTTCATTATCCAGCATTTTGAGTGTGTTTCGTATTAGAGTAAAAAACTTACTGTTTTTCTGGTGTTTTCCTCGTGAAGGTGTGAGTGATGTCCGATAATTTTGTGTTTTTCAATGATCTAGGTCAAAAAATGATCGAGAATTAGATTCTTGGTATAAATTATGGCTTTTTGTGTGAAATTTTCCAAAATATTTTTGCCCAAAGTTTCCGCAAAATTCATAACAAATTTCTAATTATATTTCCGATAAATTTCTTGAAGAAAACGCATTACTATTAATAATATTTATTATTATTATTATTATTATTATTAATACCCCGATAAGAGTTGAGACAAAAATATAATTTAATTAAATGTTTTTTTTTCTTCTTCTGCTGTGAAATATATACTCATTTTTCGTGTAAATTATTTTCCATAAGAGACAAGAGTTTTGAGAAAAGTCTTACGACTAATGAATAGAAGACATGTTTCGTGAAAACTATCATTTCGTTTGATAATTAAATTAATTAAAAGTCATATCAAATGATTAATTGCTTTTTCGAGTCTTTATTTTTCTTTTGATAATAAATAAATTCATTATTTGTTTAGTGGAATGAATGAACTTTGGGTGGGGTTTAAGGAACTGTGGTTTTTGAAAAAAAAGTGAAAGGTCATTTAGGAACTGTAAATTTTATATTGCGCCCAATTTTGACCAAGTTATTAATTGAAAATGTACTGCAAATGGCAGAGCAAAACCTCCAACTTTTTCCACTTGATCTAGTACCTTTTTGGAATTTTTTTTCAACTGTAACTTACTAGTTGCTAAAATTATTTACCTAGTTAAAATTTCGAATAAAGTAATATGGACTCAATTCAGGGAAATAATTATATACTTGATGATTTTTGTTTTGAAATGAACTAGATGATTTTAACTGTAAATTCTCAGGCATTAAAAATTAAAACAAGTTTTTAGTCTGAAATATTTTTTACTTGGTCCTTTTGAAACAAAATTATTTAATTATGAATTTCCAATTAATAATTATACTAGATCTAATTAATTTTGATTGGAAATTAAATTGATTATATTTTTTTATCATGGTAAACAAACTATTCTTCTAGAAACTGGTTATTTTTGTCATCAATTTTGCATGATTAAATTAGAAAATCAAACAGAGAGCTGCTTCACAGATAAACAAGTTAATAATTCACCAGAATTTTCACCAGGGATTCGAAAAAATCATTCCAATTATTCACTGAACTTTTCAAACATTTTTTTGTTTACTCAGTTTTGTTGGTATTTAAGGCAAATATATTCGTCTGTTTTGAAGACAAAAGTTTATTAAAACTTATTATTAATTCAGTGTTTTTCCAGATATCATATCAGTTGTCATGTCGTCAGTTATTTAGAGAGAAGGGTAGGCCAGGGATGACAGCGCCAGTAAAAAATCAATACCAGGCTAAGAAGGAAGTCGTGATTGCTTTGTTAATTTAAAAAACATTGAGAGAGAGAGAGAGAGAGAGCACAGGGAGGGGGAAGACATGAAGAACTAATTAATACATTAGAGACTGCGAGAGGAAAATATACATAATTTATGTAAACATAGAGACTATGGAACTGTCAGTAAGAGAAACAGATAAATGCCTTCAAAGCAAATCTGGCTCTCCCTCTGCCCTCCCCGTCCCTCTCCCTATCTCTTCATTACAGTTGTCGCTAATTATTCTGATTTTTTCTCGTCTCCCTTTCTCTTCCCTTTCGACTGCATTTCTCTAATCAATAAATAAAACCAAAAGTTTTTATATACAAAACATTTTTCAGATATATTTGACTTAATATACAAAATAAAAGTCTTAAACAAAAATCTAAATCCGGAATAAATTTTTTGGGCACAGAATAAGTCAACAGTGCTTTGATTCACATTTGAGATCAATTGTTGATTGAATTGGATCCAGTGTTCAAATATTAGCATGCTCATCTATGTAAATAAGTGGATTTTCAAAGGAGAAATAGCTAGGTTTAAAAGTTTGCATGGTAAATGTTCAAATAAAATCCCTGCTTATTGGAAAAGGTTAATCCCGAATTCAATCTTGGAATTTTCCAAGAACAAAAAACAATTGCCTACTAAATTCAATTTTCCAGGTAATCCTATTATAGGATTTCCTGTTCTTGGTAAAAAATGTTCAGAATAATAAATTAATCAAGATGACATTCACGACTGTTTTTTTGGGTGATGCCCACCAGAATTAAGGACAGAATAATAGTCTGATCCCCGATTTTGTCTGAAAAAAATTAGTCTGATTGGAAAATAGGTGGAGTTCTAGGGTTGGGAGTGAAACACAATTTTCTACTTTTCTACTAATGTTTTGAAATTATAGACAAAACTCAGGAATAATAACAAAAGACTGAGAGATATCACAAAAAAATTGTATACAAAATAAAAGAGAAAGTCTTGAACTGTGGTCAGGGAGGAGGGTATGCTTTTCTGGCAATTGCTTTTGAGCTTGGTACGACTTTTTCGCAATCTTGGTAAGAAGTTGTCAAGGTAATTTTAAATAATTTAATGTTTTCAGTGTATATAAATTAGATAGCAAGGTGGAATTACGTGATAATTTGTTTTGTACTACCTTGCTCATTGCTCAGTCCTAATCAAAAGTACTGCAGACAAAAGTTATGTCGAATAAGCGAAATTAATTCATAGACATATTATCTAGCACAAATATATGCGCAAATAATGCAATTTTTTTTCAGTCACGTATGGATGGAATGGCAAAAAAGGACAGAAAGGGAGAGACAAATAAAATATTGTCCTCTCCTTTCAGTACGGATTAACTCTAATTAAGATAAGAGCGATGTTTATCTTTTACCAGGATCAACTGCGAATCTATTTTATACGCATTTAATAGCTTAATTTTCATCCTGTTAATTTTTAATGAGAGCTATCAACTCTGTACTAAGTTTAAACATGCATGTTTATTCAATGAGCGATTACGTACTGAGTGGACGCCGTCGCGTCTAATGAAAAGAAATATGAATTAGAAATACAGAAAAGACGGATAAAAATTGTTAACAAATAAAAAAAATATTAATGTTTTTAGCGCTAAAAAGTGGGGGAAGAGAGCAGAAGAGGGTCTCTCCACTGGAAAGGGAGTATATTCTGTGCTCCAGGAGTTAGGACTGAGTTGAATGATATGCATAAAAATAAGAGAAGGTTTGCTTTTTTTCTCTGTACTGTAATTTTAATTAAAACTATTGGAGCCCAAAGCAAAATAATTGTTTCCATAGTTACCCAGGGTGGATTATTTTATCTATGGATGTCTGTGCCCTGAGTGGGGGATGGGATCGGATCCGAACGCATCTAAACAGCGCTTTATTTTTGTTAATGTATTAGAGATTTTGTTTTTGAATGTGTGTTGTGTTGTGCTGTGCTCTGCACAGGGCTTCCCTATTAAACCAGTGTTTAGAATATAGCGCACAGAATAAACGCCAGAATCAATGTCTCTCTGTCTTCGTATAAATTATTTATACGCTTTATATACATATATTAGTCAGATATTAGTCATATATAGAAGAAATTCATGAAAAATATTTTATTTACCATGATACAAAATGGATTTTAATCATAACTTATTTGATCTAGTTAAATTTTCAATTGGAAATTGATTAAAAAGTATTGAATCTTGATTCGCTTCCCAGGATGAAATTACTTTGAATTTAAACCGGGCTCTAATTTCTAGCGACTCCAAGTTTACAGTTTACCATGAACATTTATCAACAGAATAGCTAGGTAATTTTCATTTAAAACATCGTAAAAGTTATTAAAAACAGTTTTTTACTCAACTTTTCGAATAAAATCCTTAAATATATGAAAATTTATTTCGTAAACGAAAAACATTTCGCAAAAGTTGTTATCCTTTTGACTCTTATTTTAATAATTTTACCCAAAATTAGCCGAAAATAGGATTAATGTAAAAGAGTTTTGTGTTTAGAATGAAATTCGTAAACAATATTAATATTATTCAGAATTATGTTTATCTCATGAAAAGGTCTCTCTCTCTCTCTC
>JAQGBD010000502.1:0-28815 GCA_034698165.1 Punctoribates punctum | reverse complement strand
GAGAAACTGAAGCAATCCCTTCCGCCGGGCCTTCAGGTCAAGGAATTGAAGTAAATAACTCTTATGTCGACATCTCTTCAGTTTTAAGTTATGATTAATTCAAATATTGTTTGAATTTTGAGGACTTTTTGCTATTAAAACATTCGATGATTAATAAAGTGAACCATTAATTGATTTTTTGAAAATGATTTGCAATTCATTTATGAAAAACCGACAGATTTTCTGTGAAAACATTGTTTTAGTTCCGTATCGTCCAAAACATGTGCCGAACTATAATCAATGGATGAAAGACCCGACTCTTCAATACCTGACCGGTTCAGAACCCCTCACCCTTGAAGAGGAGTTCCAAATGATGAACAGCTGGTTATCTGATCCAAACAAATGTACTTTTATTATATTAGACAAACATTTGTTCCAAACGACAAATAATGAAATCGAATCAATGATTGGTGACATTAATCTCTTCCTCGCCAGAGATGACAATCAGTCTATAGTTGCAGAAATTGAGATAATGATCGCCGAAGAATCGCACAGAGGGTTAGGAAAAGGAAAAGAAGCGGTTCTCTCAATGATGAGGTTTGCCATTGAAATCATTGAAGTGAACAGATTTGTGGCAAAAATCAAATACAATAACCAGAGTTCGCAAAAATTGTTCACAAAATTTGGTTTCACCGAAGAGTCCAGAAGTGATATCTTCAGTGAAATCACTTATTGTCTCGAAGTTAACGATAATTGGTTTCAAGACTTGAAAACAAAAACTAAAGTCTTTGAATACAATGTTTTAATTGATTGAAAAAATCATTTAATAGAAACCAAACTCTTATTCATTATATTCTGAAATTGAATTTTTAAATAAATTATATTTAAAACAAACAAAAAAATATCAAATCATTTGTTACTAAAAAAAAAATAAACGAAAATATAATCAATTTTTAGATCAATTCAGAGATTAATAAAAATAGATTTAAAAATATTATAAGTTATCTATCGATCTGTTCGTTACGGATATTGGGGTTAAAGCGGGGATCGAGCAACGGATCGCTGTCAGCGCTCTCCCGACCAAACTTCAAGAAGTAGTGAACTAATGTACAAATACCTAAGAATACTAGAATTGCGACTATGATTAGGCGCCGGTATGTGAAGGCCGGCATATTTCGTCGGTTGGCAAACGTCGAGTGGGATCTGAAACCAAACATTTAATTAAAGTTCAAAACCTATGGAAAGAGATTATGAATTAGAGAACGGTTACAATACCTGAGCCAACGAGAGAGGAACTCCATCGGAGACTTTCTTCTATATTTGTCGTCATCGCTGTCTAACAATGATTTATACGAGTCTTTGATGTCATACGACTTGTTTCTAGTGTTGGAAGTGATTACACCGAAACTCGAATCAGTGTTTGAAGTGATATAATTGGAAACACTGTTGACAGCGATCGGAACGTTCGATGAATTGAGTGTCGGGTTGTGGTGAACCACTTGAGGCACAGAATGTGTCATCGATTCGTTGGATGTCGTCGACAAAGAACTTTGATTGAGCTCCGAATAAGAGTTGTCATTGGTTTGGATTAAAGGCATTCCTAAACCAATTCGCGCCCAACTCTCGTCAGCTAACGTTTTGCGCAAATTGTTGGCCACCGGACTATTTGCGGCCATTGACGGGAATATGGGTTTGTGACACGTCGGACACGTATAACCGGCCGGAGCTGTGTTTGGCGGCAATTCATTTGCAAAACGGTTGAGACAACTCAAGTGATAAATATCTGTGGAATCATATAAAAGACAAATGAGTGACAAAACTCAACAAATGTGAAGACAACTGACGAAAGCAAATCAGACGAACGGTTGGCTCCGAATCGAACTGTTGTTTACAGAGATTGCAAATCGGTTCGTATGAACTGTCGTCTAACCACTGAAGATATGGACCGACTATACACTGAACACAATTCAGACACAATTGTAATCAAAACAAATCAATTTTTGATTAAAAAAATAAAAACCTTTTGATGAGTGGCTGAAGTCATACAATACTCGCAGACATTGACCTTATGCTCAAAACAGAACTGATTCGTCACTTTCTTCTTCGGACACTTACATAAACCCATTATCACTGTTTAGATCAGTTGTTTATTAATTACTTTCTGAGAAATAATTGTTTAAAATTAAGTAAATGAGTGAACAACTCATCAAACATTTGACAGATTTTTGTTCATCTCTTCAAACATTACGTTACGCTTTGGTTGCGATTTGGTTACCCTTTGAGACCCTTTCATACGCTTTGAGACTCTTTTTGCGTAATTAACACTCAATTTGTTTACAATTTTGTTTTCATTTCGTTTATTTGTTTTCTCTTCAATTTGATCCACGATTTGATTGTTTAACACAATTATGCCATTAGTTAATTACGAGTCTAGTGATGATGATTCTCAAGAAGAAGAGAATGACTCAAATCACATGATTAAGACAAATGTGGGTCAAAAAGAAGATAAAAAAGATGAAACTCTGAGCGGAACTCCCAATGAGAAGAAGTCATCTAATATTTTCTCTCGACTTCCGGCCCCTAAGACTTTGCCGACTCCGCCATCAACTCATAACTCATCTCTCAGTGATATAGTAGTGAATAAGAGCAGTTCCGGATCAATCAAGATATCTGTTCCTTCACTTAAAAGCTATTCTGAAGAAGACAGCGACGACTTGGAGGAAGAGAGAAAAGCCAAGAGATTTAAGGGCTCGACGAAGGGAACGGGTCTTTCCTCAATTCTGCCCAAACCTAAGAATTCATTCACTACTAAAAGCTCTTCATTAATACCTCAATCAATAATTCGGACGAATCCCAAGAAATCTGTTAAGAAATTGAATTTACCGAACAGTTCGGCCGCGAAATCCACAAAACAAGACATCAATTATTTCTTTACTGAAGAACACAAAACAGAAGACTTTGTGTCCAAAGAAATTCCGTTAAATGATATCGAATTTGGACCGAAACCAGACATCAAATCCTATAATAGTAGCGAAACATCGAATGCAATATATGGCGAGCCGTCGGTCGGTCCCTCTCTGCAAGACATGGGTTATAAAAGAATGATAGCGTCTAAATTCGGCGAAGAAGCGCCCGAAGAGATCGATATCGTGGATGTGGACGTCTCCAAACATTTGAGTGAATCCAAAGATTGGTTGAAGACTATCAGCGAAGAGAAAGAGGAGGAATACCACGGCGTTCAGCCCTCGTCGACGGCGCGACGCAAACATCAGATCACATATTTGGCACTTCAGGCAAAGCAGAGGGAAGTCGAGTTGAAGAACGAATGGGCCCGAAGTCGAACCACAAAGACTATGTCCCGTCAAAAGTATGGCTTCTGAAGGGATTTTGTGCCATCACTTCATTCCTCTCTTTTCATCAAATTTTGTAAAAATATTAAATAAATTTTCAATTTATCGCTATTTAAATGACTATTCCTTTTGACATAATTTTATGAAAATGTTTTCAAATTCATCTTCAGCTCAATCCCTGACAATTCAGTGGATTTTATGTCCACAAACCTAATCATGTAAACCGACTCCCATTAAATTTATAGGAAAACATGAAGGGAGGGAAGTTAGCAAGCTCATTCGTTAGCAATCAAATATTTAAACTTATAATTAAGGTCACTGTGATTTGAAATGAGTATGTTTTGGTAAAATCCAAAATATCACTTAAAATTGCATTAACCAAGATGCTTATCGTAAAGCGGACTAATAAAAAAGATAAAATCATTTGGACATTAAGTTAATATAAGTAATCAATTAATAAACCTGCAAACCATACATTCCCTGCAAACGACGCCTTCATTTGTTTTTCAGCGTATTTTTGAAAAGATTTTATTTTATTGAACTATATTTCAGCCAATTTAAAAACCTTGCTCATTTTAGATAAATGAAATTTGTTGGATAAACATTGAAATTATAAATATAGAAATAGATGAGAAAATGAATCAAGGCGCTTAAAAGTGTCCTCCACCTGATCAATGGGCTTAATGTGTTTGACTCTGGATCAATGAAGTAGAGTAATCAGGTATTGATGTATTGACCACTTCTTGAGCGCCGATGCAAATCATTGAACCGCTTATTGGTTGCAATTTTTATATAATGATCCCATTATATGATAAATAATTATATTTCTTATTAATTGGTTTACTTTTTTTTTACTAATGAATCGTTTCTATTAATTTCAATTAATTATTCGGATGCATTCCATACTGAATCAACAACCTTGATAAGTATTGGAAAAGCACCAGATTTATAAGTTTATACTCATTTTGATAAGTTTATGTACTTTTAAAAGATAGGCTCATTAATGTAACTCATATTCATTGTATTCAAGAGCTATATTACAAGACATCCTCTCATTCTATGCATTTGGAGTTCAGTCCTATTGAACAGTAAACGTAATAAAGTGTTAGTTCTAAATCTGGGTCTACCATATGGCCAGTTTGTGCCCCTCAGCCCCCATATTTACCCAACACCGGTCCTCAAGAAGGGTCTGCACGGACTGAAACAATTCAAACTCCGTAATCAAGGCTCCTATATAAGACATGTTTTTTTTTCAATTCTTGAGGTAATTGTTATCAGGGTATTATCAATGACAAAAAAAATTTGCTATTTTTAAAGCAATTTGTCACAAAACTAATATATTGCAAGAAATTGTGCATGGCAATTAATTTTGATTAAAATCTTAAAAATCAGTGAAAATATGGGAATCAGATCACAATCAGTTGGTATTGTGAATCAATGTTTGATGTGTCTGTCCCTGGTTATTATTATGGTTATTATTCAACTACTGGGAGACCAACACTTGAAAAAGTGATGAATTGAATGGAAGTAAAGAAAATTAGATTAAATAAAATGAATTTGAAAGCAAAGAGAAGTGGAATGCAATCAATTGATAGTAGATTTGCAATCAAATAGAGATAAAGCAATGATATGATAGCGAAAAATTGGGAATAGCTTTGGCACAGGACCTGGTATTGGGAGAGGTATTGGCAGAGGTTCTAAAAAGTTATATGTTATTGGAATGAAGTCTCATAACCCGACTGTGGACTGACTGCTTGGTATGACGTCTGCCTGAATGCCAAATTGCGATCCACATTCCTTGCATATTTTGAGCCATAGGGTGCAGCCTTACCTGCCCTTACCTGTGCCATTGGATGGCACTGGCTATTTATGCTGTGCTGTGTACCTCATCTTACAATGGCCTATAGGTATGCCTTTGAATAGCAATGCGTCAGATATTTTTGACAATGTTTTCGGACCTTTTTTTCTTTGTGTCTTCCTTTCAATGTCTGACAATTAATTGGTCTAAAAAACTAAATTAAATCAAAAGTGATGTTTGCAATGAAGACATTGATGCGAGAAATGGGAAAAACTCTTTTCATATCATATCTGAGATACTCTTTTGTGATGTAAAAGGCTTTCCATTCAATGAATATTAAATTAAGTGTTTTCTCATTAATCTGAGTGTAAAAAAGTTTTAGGGTTTTGCGTGTCATAAGAGTCATAAGAGTCGGCTCTCAAACTAGTATTTTATGATTAAAAAACTTATGAGTTTTGAATTTCAATCATATCTTTTCTGTTGACGACTCGACACAACTCTTTCTGTCTTCGGTTGGCTTTAATTGCAATTAAAGCTCTGTTAGTCATCAATGGGTTATGTGTTCGCAAACTGTTATACAGGAGTACCACAATCGGCCAAATCATGCCATTCGACAGTCGATCAGTCGACAGTCTATATTGTCTTCGCCTCAAATCATTGCAGCCAACAGTCCTGTGAATGCAATGGCCGGCGATTCCAATATTTATATGGAACCGTCTTTAGTTAGCCCTCATTACCAGAGCGCACGGGTTGAGAGTCGAAATGATTCGATGCAAATACTTCACAACCACTGTCCCGGAGGACATCCAAATTCTATGGGAGTACTAACTAACGGATCCCCTCCTTCTTCTCCGTTATCAACTCTATCGCCACCGACTTCTCCAACTAATCCGTCATCACTTCCTCAATATATGAGCGATTCGTTGTCTTCGAATCGTCAGTCAAGTGGTCATCTCAGTGGTCATCTCAGTGGTCATCATCAGCAGCTTCTGCCTTATGGGGCGTCTAATGATCCGCAAATACCTCAATCATATTTCAACGAACACTTCATTCATCCGACACAAGAGTTTCTTCCATTATGTGATCTTCTCTTTAATATAATATCATTGGCCGCATATTTTTGTGACTTAGTCTTTGATTCGGTGACCGCATACACACTATATCTGCAAAGGGATTCACTCTGGATGTCAGTTACTTTGGTACTAATATTATTGTCATCTGTGGTCAGTCAAGTGCTGTCCTATCGGTGGTATTCACGCAAAATGAAAGCCAAACAGTCGACCGATGATTCTGAGTGTCAGTCTTATTGCGTTCTGGGACTGCATGTGGTGCTGTGCGGAGCCCTTTGGCGGTACTTCAAGCTCTTCATTCCGGTGGACTTGTCGTCTGTGAAACACGAAGTCAGAGATCTGTGTGTTCTTCGAATGGTTCACGCGTTCTGTGAGGCGGCGCCGATGCTTATCATACAAGTTTGTCATCTCTGATATCAATATTTTCTGATAATTGGTTTTGTCCTCTATATTGTATATCCAGGTCTATTTATTGTGGTTGAAGTCATCCGCTGATCAAATTACAGACTTGAATATAATATCGATATTCTTGTCACTGTTTAACGTGTGCTGGGCTTTGGCCTCTTTCAGTAAGAATGTCCGCTCGCATAACATCCATAAGCTGGTGCTCACATGGCTGGGCGTCATATTCCAGTTCTTCTGGCGTCTGGGGTTCGTTACCATTCGTTACCATTCCTTTCCATTCGTTACTTCTCTTTCGATATTCGATTCACTTTTAAAATTAATGTCTCGTATTATATGACATATTCTTAACCCAAATGTAAGACTCTTTCAAAGTCGAAGATTACTTACTTTCTCTGAAAAATAGCTCAGAATATCCCAACAAATAAATCAAATTCCCTTAAACACCGAAAAATATTATCCATCACATCTAAAAACTGTCATTACTTTCAAACTTTTTTGATTTAAAACTTTTTGGTTTAAATTTATTTTATATTTTATTTTCAGACATTTAATTAACTGTTGTTTAATACAATATGTTGTCAAAGGAATGTCCAAAATATATGATAAAAGAATTTTCTATTTATTTGAATATTTTGAGTGAAAGTCTATTTTATTACTGAAATCTAAGATCCTTTGAAAACTCATTATATCTTCTTTTTTGAGAAAAATATATCCATATATTGAATATAAAAGTGATTTGAGAGCACAGAATATTCGTTTTTCGTGTGAATAATATATTCCGATGACTCCAAAGATTATCACAACTATAGATCCAAATGACATTTCAATGTATTTAACGTCGGAATTATCAATAGAAGTGCAAACACTAACCAAGATTATATTTCACATAAAATATGTGAACCAATTTTTAAAGAACAGTATTCTCTGTTTAACGAAACTGTTTTACAGTAAAACTTTGATTAATTATATTTGATTTTGGAGTTGAATAATAATTTGGGAGAAATTAATGTAAAAGTGATCTCTTTTAGGACTATCAGCTCAAGAGTGGTGGCACTGACGGCTTACGCCACAATTTATAGCTATTGGGTGTTTGCAGTAATAGTTCTCCACTGGTTTTCGATGCTTTTGTGGCTTTTGTCGCCGAAGAATCTCTTTTATGGCGAAAAAATGTCTTCACTCAAAAGATTTTGCTATTCATGTCTGATCGCATGGGTTTACATATTTTGTTACATAAATATGCAAGAGGTATGTCTTCTTTGACAATGAATTCAGTTTAAAGTCTGATCCACTGCTTGTATTACAGGACAACTCGAAGAACAGAATGATTGCCTTCTATTCGACAATGTTTTTAGAGAACACTCTTCTGCTGTCGATATGTCTTATGCTGAGCACAAATACTTCTCTTTTATTTCAAAATATGTTAGTGGCAGTGGTTTTGGGCGGGTTTGCAGTCGGAATGGTTTTTATGATTCTTTTCTATAAGTTTTTCCATATCCGACATCTGAAGCACACACTTCTGGCCTCACATTACGACCAAATTGATTACCCATCAAATCACTGTCCAGAACACGGCAACCAATATATCGGTGCCGGTAATGCCAACAGTCGCCTTTCGGGGCTGTCCAATGACCGCATACTTCAGGTGCCATTAATGAATCCTTCTTCAAACGGTGTAATGAATGGCATTCCCGGAGTGTTCAACTGCCGTCTGAATCCGGCTCTGAAGCGAAAGAAGAAGAAGCCCTCCTCGTTTATCCCACCCCCGGTTCCACACAATAGTACGAACGCGTCCAACGCAGTCAATACCATCACATCGACAATGAGTTGCCTCTCAGCCAACAATTTGGGAAGTCTTCAGAGTAACACAAGTGCTTCCAAGACATCTAAAGCCCCTCCAGTGCCCGTCCCGAGTCCCACCGCCTTCTGGAAAAAGTCAGAGATGGCAAACGGTTTCCTTAACTCGCAGGCAATATCACCGACAAAAGCCTCGTCACCCCTTCCTCTTCCTATCAAACACCCGTTTACGGCAAGTATAGCCCCTTCACCGGTGGCCAACTTCACGGCTGATCTGCACCAACAGTTCATCGGAGCCAATATTATATCGCCTGTCGTCACAAAACAGCAGACAATGTTACCTAATATACCGAACACTACACCTGTGCCAACACAACGACAGTCACTTGTGTCTAAAGTAAACAGAAGAACACCCGAACCGAGCTCTGTCTCAAAAGTGAATATCCAGCAGAAACTTCAAGAGAAAAAACAGCAACAATTCATGCAATTGAAGAAAATCGAAGAAGAGATCAAACAGGGAATCATTTCTAAGCCTTATATTATGGACAGAATAGAATCACCGCCACTCATCCATAAATCGGTTGCACCTCAGGCCAAAAAACAGCCTCATTTGGACAATAAAAGCAATGGTGTGGTGACTAATGCGCCGTTTGTCCCGTTAGGAAATCGAGGAATTCATCACTACTATTACCATCCCGTTTATCGAAGGGTCAAATTGAGATCACAGACTCCAGAAGTACTCTTAGCGCCCCATTATTTAGACAATAGTCGTGTCTTTTATGATTACCCCTCCTGTGTGTTACCACCCATTCATTCCCGAATTTTGAAATCTCCGATTGAAAATTCAGCCGAAGAAGAAGAAGAGGCCGACAATAATTTGATGGAAAACGAGACAATTAAAGCCAAAACAAATGTAAAGAAGAAAAGAAACGCAAAGAACTCTCTTAAGAGAGAATTCAAAGTTAGTAACAATAATATGAAGAATAAGAATAACTGTAATAATAATAATAATCGGTTTGCATCTGATATCGAGAGTCAGTTATCATTACCTCGTTCTTATACTCTCCCCCGAGAGTTTCAATACTGCCGGGCGGGCCATACCGGTGCTCTCAATGGAGTGACAGATCAGAATAATTACTTGAAGTCGAGTCGTATTCGGAAACCAATAGTTGCCGAACAGTTCCACCCGAATGTTGACTCAGATTCTAGTAATGACGGAGACGTTGATTCTGACTGCTTTCAAACCGACATAAATAATGAAGACTTTGATATCAGTGCTGTTCCCAAAATAATTAGAGGACCCGTCAATAATATGAGACAATCCCCAGCCATCAGAACATTTCGAGATTATAGTCATAAGAGACACAAACGACACGAAACCCCTCTATAAGACTCCTATCCGGACACTAATTGTTGACATATTATTCAAAGAATAATTTGAATCCTTTTGTACTATAAGTTCATAACTTAATGCCATTGAAATGACTTTATTTCGGAACAAAAACTATTTTCAATTTGTTTGTAAAACATTTGAATTTTTGAATATAAATACATATTTTGTGCCATTTTTCAAATCCATTGACTGAAACACTATTCCTATCGATGATTCAAAATTCAATAAATATATTTTATGCGGATTTTTATAAGTTTTTGAAACAATTATTTATATACTTAAGTGCCTTAAATATTAAACAAAATGTAATAAAAATATTTATTCTTTGATTTTGAAAATATAATAAATGTTTGATATCTTAAATAATGTCTTTGAGAACATTGTTGTCCTTAAATTGTAAGAGGCTTTTGACAAAATTCTTGTTCAGCTTATATTTGTCATCAAATGGTATTTCATTAAATTAAATGCTTTACCAAAATTTTATTTTCATTTTTCATGAATTCCTCTAATCGTTGAAAGCAGTCATTTGTTTATGAATTTGAAATCTAAATGAAATTTAATTGAATTCTTTGTTTGAATTAATTAATTATTTTGCAAGTGTTTAGTAAATCAGAAAAGCTTTTCATTCGTCGAATATTTTTCATTTTCATTAAATTTCATTAATATCTTAGCAGTGATTGCAATATCTGTCAGTCTGTGCGCTCAAGAATGCGACGGAACTCCCTTTCCATGGATTACTTTTTGGGCTCAATTCGTAAATGAATTCTTCGATTATTTCTTCTCTGCAATACTTTATTGAACTGAAGATGCATTCAATTTATTTTTTCTTTCCATTGGCATCAAAATAAACCCGAATTGTGTCTTCCCTTTACTTGATGTCAAACTGATTGTCAGTCAATAAGAGATATTTCGTTCTCTTGTTTTAAGAAATTCTATTCACAAAAAAATCCTTTTCTCTTCCAAATAATCGATAGTAAAATCTGTCAGAAAGTCTTCGGATAATAAAGTAATGCCTTTTTCTAAATTATAAAAAAATAAATCAATTTTCATAATATTGACAAAAGCGAGACTCACTCACATCCAACTCATCCGCAATATTCTACTTAATATTCAAATTTTGAATTTAGTTTCCATAAGAATGGATTTAAATTTCAACTCTATATAAGTGTTGGAAATACTGTATAGCAGTCATATATTACTCATTATTCATTCATTTAATTAATAGTGTCGACCATTTGATCAAACATTTATCAAGCAAACCAATGTCCGTTAGTTCTAGGGATTACTGGGGGGGGGGGCATTTACTTTAAACTATTGCCGAATTTTGAGCAAAAGGAATATTTTGTACATAACATCAAAATTAAATAAAGAACATAAAAATCCATTTAAGTAGTGATTAAAATCATTACTATTTTGAATATATCCATCAGTTTTGTTATGACTTTGAGCCCAGTTTTTTGTGGTTAAACTTTCGGTTTCTTTAATACAATATAAACTTATTTCTATAGACTATAATATTATGGTTAACTCAAATACCATCTCCAAAGTAAAATTAATAATTGCTGTCTTTGAAAAATTCCAGCGGAGAGAGAGAGAGAGAGAGAGAGGGGAGAGAGAGAGAGAGAGAGAGAGATTAAAATTACTGGAGAACTGGTAGGATATGAGAAACTGAAACTACTTTGAGTGGGAACGACCAAACTATTGACAGACGATCCGTCAAAATTGTGATCAACAGAACCGATGGCTTTGATGACCAGAAATGGGTTCACATTTTCGTGCATTAAATTCGTTATGATATCAATAATATTATTGATATATAGAAGTTTTGATGTAATATAACTGATATTATATTTCTTTTTACTTTAACGAGAGTCGGACCCACTTATCAGAAATTAGAAGAATGGGAACCAATAATGGATAATGACTTTTATCACTACTTTGAGGACATTTCGCTATTTTCAAAGTGGAAGACAAATCTAGAACTAAGAAGTTTCCTCCAATTTTAAGAAAGAGCCAAGTTCAATTTGTTTTATACTATCGACATTTATTTACGATCTATAAATCAATAAATAGCAAAAACTGTATGAAATAAAGATTGAATTCATTCAATTTTGTTTTCTCAATATATCTAGGACATTGTGTATTATTGTGAGAAGAATCTAGAATTGGGTGCTGTAAAAGTATGAAAAGCTTTTGAGTTTGTCCTTGTTTAATACTTGATTAGATATTTGTTATTAGAGCTGTACTGGAGTTGAGCTCAACTCAACTCAACCTTTCGTCTAACGAATACCTGAAAGGATAAAAATAAGGAAAAGAAAGCGAAGAATAGTTGCCACCAATTGAATGGTTGGAAACAACAATAAGAAGTTGGCTGAAGAATAAAGGATTCAATCAAATGCGAAGATTAGAGACGCAAATAATTAATTTTATCGATAACTTGTTAGCATTCATGAAAGGCATTGAAGACTCCGATGGATACCGAGTGGAAAAAATAGTCTCATTTGTGACTCAAAGCAAAACTCTGATGAATAGAGGAATGAGAGGAATGGGTAGAGAAATGAGAAGAAGGAAACGAATTTCCTTTTCTTCATCTCTTTTTTCAAATTCTATGACAACTCAAATGAATTGGATTTCGGTCGTGAGCTGACAGTGCCGTTAGCCTCGAGACACCTGTTCCGCATAACAATTGTCTTTGCAATTAAACTACTCCAAAGAGTTGGCACTTCCTTTGCTTCACATCATTTGATCAGATATTAATCCTATACTCAACTCAAACATAAAAGACTTTTCAAATGAGTTTCCAGAAAAATATATTTTAGTTTTCATTTGTTTTGAGAAAAGAGTATTTGAGAATTCAATTAAAAAGTTTCTTCCAATTTGACGATACATGGGAACACATGTCGAATAAGAAGTCTCTTACTCTCCCTATTCCTCTCTCCCTCTCCTTAATTAACTCGATTAGAATTCGGAAAACAATTAGATTTCGATCGGAAGAGACTTTATTTCGGAGTTGTGTTTGAAAATGAAAAATCAAATTAGTTTTTTAAATATCTCTCAATAATTGATTGGATAATAAATTCTTTTTTATAGATCCAAAAGTAAAGCAAAAATAAGTGGAGTTATCGTATGTTCAGAACTATAATCTATTATTCAATTTATTTAATGCCAGAATCAAACACATCAGTGAACAAAATAATCCCAATTCTCAGAAGATTTTCCCGAAAATTCAAATTTCGAGTTAAATTAAGAGATATTTTCCATTAAATAAAACGAGTGAATCACTCTTTGAAGAAAAATTGATTTAAAAAAACATATTTCAAACAAAATTTAATTTTTTTGTTCACTTTTACTAATTCTGAAATAACTGGTATAGAGTTAATCACAAATAGAAATGGATTACAATATTTCACTCAATAGTATTGAATTAAAATATAGTCTACAAGTTTCAAGTGATAGCCTTATGTAATACACATTTATTATTTAGCTAAAGTGCACTGTATTTTATTGTTGATATTTGATCAAGGTCTTAATATGAGGTCATGCATTGAATACCTGTCCCTCTTTTCAATTTTTTGGCAAAGGTTTCCGTGTTTTTTGAAATGAATGTCAAAATGATTTAGAAGTTGTTATTTATTTACTATTTTCTAAGATTTGCTGAACGACTGCCGGATGTGTATTGTCGTCGACAGTGCTCTTAGAAAAGTCATAAGAGAACCATTCCTTCCATTACTTTCCATTCCCTTGAACTGCAAAGAGAGCACTACCGACACAGAAGTGCTGTTTTGGCCCTTTTTGTTATTTCTTCCGAATTCGTAGATTAACCACAATATTCACAAATAACAGGAATAAAGTATTGTATTTTGAATTTGTCTGATCCTAAGGTCGGAAATCGAAAACTTCTTTTGATTCAACAAAATAAGGACAAAAAAGTTATAAATACATTACTTAATAGAGATCTTCATTGAATATTGAACCAAGATTATTACAATCCGATTAATCATAACGAAAAACTCTTCTATAGAGCTTTTAAATGGATTTTATGTTTATATAAATTGAATTTCGAAGAAACAGTTTCTTAATTGTATGAAAATTTTGAGAAAATACTAAATTGATTTAAAATTCAATATAAAATGAGTTGTGATATAAAGAAATGATATATTATTTTGTATCTGAAAATATTGATTGAAAAGAGTGTGGAATCAAATGTTTGAGTCTATATTGGATTCATTTGTTGAAAGCCTTCAATATGTGATCTTTCGTTTGTTTATCACTTGAGTTGTGTCCCAAAGTTTCCTGAAGTGCCTCAATGTATGGATGGCTTAATTACGGGTCTCTATTGTCTGAATATTGGCTGAAGTATGACCTATGAGTCGGTGGACCGACTGCTAAATGATGAGCAGACGAACAAATAATCGACGACTCATTAAATTTCATGATTTTCTCGTTCGCCAAAAGACAACTCATTTCGAGAAAGTAATTGATTTGCGATCTGAACATCAATTAAGGGAAACGTATTGCGAGAACAGAGCTTACAATTACTTTGAGAGCAGATAAGGAACTGATTTTATCCTCAAAATGAGACAAACTTTTTATTTTGTCTCAACTCTAAGTCTGGTTATAATAAATATAAATTTGAGTCCAAGAGATGCCATTTTGGATGTCATAGCAATTCATAATACGATAATTTATCGCCTGAGACGCCATTACAGAGAGAACAGAATAGTTTTAGTCGGAAGAGAGCAGAGCTGAGCGGACTCTAAGAGGAATGGGTTCGGAAAAGCTGTGCTCTTATCGATTGCTTTGATCGATCGGTGAGAAAATAATGAGAACTCATTGTGTGTTTGGGTTATGTGCGCACAGAATAGGCTAAAAGTGAGCCAACAGTGAGCTAACAGTCCTAACTCTATGTGTTTTTGAAGAACAAAATCTGTCCTCAAAAAAAACTTTAAGAATAAACTGAGTGACGACCGAACGGATCGATAGACAAATCGGCGTCAAATACATTCTCAACAGAATTACCCCCACTTTCACTCCCTTTCAAAGCATCCAAAGCCTCCATATTTTTATTGGAATTTCAGTTAAATCTTAGAATGACTTTAATTTTATTTCATCGTGATACTTTATGCCAAATTCCATCATATTGTTATTCGATTCCAAAGAATAACAAGCTGATCATTCATTTTAACAAAGATACTTTTTGTAATCAAAGTTGAATGAGCTAGTTAGAGATGAGGCTAATTTTTCATTTGGTTCTAATGATTTTCTTTTGTGTGGTAATTGATTTGTGGCACTATTTCGAAATAGATAATGCAGATAATGGAGATAATGGAAATAATGCCTTGCTCAAATTCTATTCAAGTGATTTGATTTGAGACTGAATTTAGTAATTTATATGCAAATATATTTAATAGAATCGGTGCCTCATTTCGATAGAAAACAATAGTTTTCAGTTGGCTAATGATAGCACAGCATAGCATAGCACAGCACAATTATGGTGAACATCCTTTAGCTGTACCTATGTTTAGTAATTATGGCATTATTTTGATGGCGAATAACTGGAGTTATGTTATGTGAGAAATGAATTCTTTGTTGCATTTGTTGAAAGGCTTGAAATTCTGTTGAGAACGAGTGGCTGACAGTTATTTCCAACTTTTCTATGAATAATTTGCATCCATTTATGAGAATTTTTTTGTTAAATTGCAGTCATATCTCAAAGCCATACCATTTTGGGGGACAGACATATCTTATGGCTGACACGAGTTTCTGGGAGCACATCATTTCTTTGTTGGCATCTCATCTAATCTGAATCATTAAACACTTTCAGTCCAATGAATTTTCTTCTCGTCTTTTTCACGCATCGTTTCCTTCGTATGCAAAATATATTAAATAAAAAATTTTACAATTAATTGAAGAAAAGAATTAAAACAATTAATGATAACGACTCGGAGCACACCATTTATTTACTAGATTATTTAGCCCAGGATACAGTTCGCTTGAATCACATTTGATTTATTAACAAACAAGTTTAATGCAAAAACACTTGCAGTTTATGGTTGTTACTAGTTCTTAAAAATAATATCTAGCTAAAAAATCATAATCGAGTTAACTATTTTTCAAAATATGATAACATTATCTAATTTCAAAGAACGTCATCAAATTTATATTAAATTAATTCTTGTTATTATTGAGCATGATCATCATACCTTACAGAAAGTTATAACTTATTAGATTTCTAATCTTGATAAAAATTATATGAAAAATAATATAATACTTTCCTCTTTTATATAGTCTATGAAAAGTAGTTTTCAGAGAAATTTCATTTAACTTACATTTATATCAATTATTTGATGACTTAAGCATTTTTGGCGAAAATACTTTCGGTTCAATAGTTTTTTGCTCTCAACGACAACTTCCAGTCCTAACAGACCATAGATTTAATCATACGTTTGAAAACATCTCTGAAGAGCTCCAATACAGCCAACAAATATACAGTTTCAATAAGGCAGGTCATATTTGAAGACATATTTGACCTAAAAGTGAACCAAGGCATTTCAAAATTATAATCGAGGCTACAATTTTAATTCGAATATATTTGCAATTTATTTCCTAAATCTCAATATTTTGGAAGTGATTTCAATATTAGATTTGGAAAATGAAATATTGAGTCCCTTTTCGATAGACATATCAGTCAATCAAATCACTGATATATTCAATATTCTGAAGATTGACTCAAAATTCGCAGAAAAATGAAATTTGAGATATTTTTGGGTAAAAATCAATTGAATTGAATTTAAATTAACTCTTTTCTTATCCTTAAAAGATGTCAGAGTTTTTCCTAACACTGAAAGCAATAATAAATTTTATATATATTTTTTTGTCATAAAATTTATATTTCAAACACGACTCCAGCGCTAGGATTGGAAGTAAAGGCATTGAAAGGGGGAAAGTAATGAAGAAAATAGTGGTGTTTAATGTGATAAATGATTGGACATAAAAATAAAGTTGAATTTTTTGTGCGCCACTGGTTTAGGCCGAAGACAGTCCAAAATGATTTCACATCAGTCGAGACTTAATTATGTGATATAAGTAGAGGCAAAAGATTATGTACTTTATATCATCTTTCATTCTGTGTGGAGCACAGAATATGAGTTTGGCTAACGTTCAGTGCCTTATTTTGTCATTGCTTGAGATCAATAAATATGCCAATAAGTGGTATGTGCCGCAGGGCCTAACATTTATAAACCAGAGGATGATATATAAAAATAAAGTATAAGAAAATCCATTCTCTCCTTTCGATAGATCTCTTCGGTCTTATTTCTAGCGCACAGGTCTATGTGTGCGCCCAGAAACTCAATTTCCAGGCAGAGTAGAGGCAAAAGGAAATGGTTTGATCGAAGAGAGAGACTATTCCCCAGCGATGCTCTGTTACTCTTCCAAATGGAGTTTCTCTTTCTCTTTGGTTCATCCTATTTATTAATTCCATCCATCCATCCATTGCTGACTGAGTTACTGGCGGTGCCCAGAATTGCATCACTCATCCATTGCCGATGAAAATAAATAGAATACTTCTATCAAATCGTTTTGCATACAAAATAATATTGAGAGACGAAGACATCACATTCGAGACCAGATCTGCCACTCGTATAGTTAGGCCATAAAATATATAAAGACATCCATTCGATGGAACACCGCTTTCAGACTGACGTTAACTTAAGTACCGATTTATATAAATTTTTTTCACTTAAATCTTTATGTGATTTTCCAAACGAAAAGAGTGTCGCTTAAGAGAAATTCCTGACAATAATATTCAAATTTGAAAATAGTCTGACACAGTCTGACACAGATTATACACTTTGCCTCAATTTATGGTTATTTCTCACAATCAATCACATGCTTTTAGTGAATGACCATGACAAACAATCAAGATTACTTCTGTTCCTCCAAACAATAGATTTTATGGTAAATTCTAAATAATATTTCTGTATATAAATTATAATTTAAAAGATATTATTTTAAACTTTCATTTTTGTCTTTCATTCGATTGATTACATATTTTTGTGTCCATTAAATTGAAAACTTTTTTATGGTTTGAATAAATTTATTATTTTTGTTGAATTTTTATTCATTGAGAGTAAAGCTGAGGACAAAAACGAGTGACAGAATCAAAAAGAAGAACATTTAGGGAAAGAATATGAAGAAAAAGAAGGAATAAAACGTTGAATCGCTTGGAAACAGAACTGATTGATCCGATACTGAACTCAATGCAACGAACACTCAGTCGGGAGGTTTAACTCTAGAACGAGGGGATGACAGACACAGGAGGGGTCTTAATGAATGAGATGCTGCTAACAGTCACAACCAAAAGACTCTCTTTATCTTCTTTTTGGGATTCGATAAGTTATTGCTCTTCAGATGAGTTCAGTTCTTTCAATCAGATTATTATAAACAACACAACTATTGTGTGAAATACACGAAACTAAAAGATATAATTTTGTAGATATAAAGACATCGTAACAAATGTGAAGAACATCGCACAGCGATTATCATTAGACAAACTAACTCTTCCCGTCTTTTCTAGTCAATCAACCTCTTGGTCTCCAATCCATCCGATAATACTTAACGTCATTTCACTCAATATTTCAATTCTAAAGACAAAACTGGACTCAATTTCCTTCAAATCGCCATAAAATATATGTGTGAACTCCAATCAAAAAGAAGACAGCAAACGGTGGACAGCTATAATCAAAAGTGCCTGCCTCACAGTGAATTTGTTTCAAAATGGAAACCCTTTTCAGTAAAGGTATATTCCCAGAGTCTCTCATACAGAATATTGAACTAACTTTGATCCAAATTTGAGGATATTTTAATACTTTTATTAATTTTGTGAATTTTCTGAATTCAGTCCAATATAGAAACTAAGCAATACTTATGAGGAATGCCATCATTTATCCCAATTCATCCCACTTATGAAAAGGGTGTACTTGCACATTGATTAACTAAAGCTGGTGACTCAACTTGCTAATATATAGTCAATGTTTAGACTAATTTAGAATAAAATAATATTAATTAAAAATTTTGAGTTTAAAAGGAATTTTATTTCAATTATTAGTTGGGATTTAGTGAAAAAAAGGATATCATTATTATTGAAACAAATCCATTGTTTATTATATACTGAATTGAAACGAATCGGAGGAATATATTTTATCAGAGATAAGCTTCTTATGGAAACCGCTGTTTGAAGAGATGGCCAACAATTTCTCAATTCTATTATTACTGATATTCTGTTAAACTGAATAACAGAAGAGAAGAGACATTGGCAGCGATTCTCTCATTCTGTGCTCTAAACTAAAAGTACATTTACATCGAATCTCTCAGAATATTGTTTTCAGTAGAGTTGGAGAGAATGGTTGGAGTGAACGCCAGTGAATGCCAGCCCTCACTCCTCATGATTATCGATCGGAGAGTTGTATTTTTACGTAATTCGTATTTTGTGTCGAAACAACGTCTCTACTGATATGGTCTTCCATTCTGTCGATTGAACACAATATTGGGTTATATTTATATATTAGACATCACTGGCAGCGATCCGTTCGACTTATTTCCAGAATATTATCACTGACTCCAGAGTCTTACCAACAATACTATTGTCAAACTTAATGTCTTCTAAAGTCATATAATCAAAAAAAAATAATCATTTTATCCCCAAAATTAAAGGATTGATGAAATGTGAAGCCAGTCGTTCATCGAGTAAACCAAACATTTCAGGTAATGTTTATTAAATAAATTATAGAATTACTTATTCTCTGTTATAAATATTTCCTTCAATAATGAGAAATGAATTAGTCTTTTATGACATCGAAATCAATTAAATCTCTCCAATGAATACTCTATTATTACATCAAAGGAATTGACATAAAACAAGAGTTGAATCATTTTAACGATATCAACATCTTTTTCATATTTATTACCCGAAAGCAACTGATGCCTTTCCCAATCCATATTAAAGCGCTGCATTGACCAAGAAATTGAGCAAGCTAATGTCAAATTTCAAGTTCATTCGATCCATTAATTCAAAACAATTTTCTTTTTTGAATTTTCTGTCTTTATATGTATGTCTTATTTGACTAAACTTTGTTTGTGTCCATCTCTGGAGAAGAGAGAAAGGGAGCAAAACTAAAACTGTTTGTCTCTAATATTTTCGTCGCTCAGAATATGTAATACTATTTGTTCCATAAATTATATTTATGTGAATATCAATATTTGTCTGAACAGTATTTACAGAGCTTTCACTCAATTCGTTAGGCCTTAAGATATCTCTATTGGATATAAGGCTCTGATCTGAAGTAAATCCAATTAAAATATTTCCGATTATTATTATTATTATTATTATTGGTTGTCTATAATCCTCTAATGAATATAACTTTTATACATTATATGGACTAATCTTTTAAATTGAATGACAATCGAAGAAAAGTTAAATTGAGTACTATTTCCAACTTATCTTTACTCAGATCTGATTCTTTGACGGCACGTATTTGTCTTCAAAAATAATGATTGAAACAAACTATAGAACTATCAAGATACAATCTTGCTCAACTCCATTCAGCTCATTTAAAATCGCGATAAGGTATTCAAAATAACGACTTTTGCTTTCAAAAACTCATTTATAAACATTTGTATTCTTTGCTAACTTAAATCGACGTCCATTAGTTTACCAAGCTCAGTATTATAAGATATAAGCAATGTGATTTTGATAAATCTGGTGAATATATTTTAGTTGCATTAATGTCTGGTATTAAGCGACCCCTTCCTTAGATTGGGTTTTAACCGAATATCACATAAGACATAAAGTGATGAGAGATTATGAGAGCCAAGAGTTTAAACCAAATATTCGATTAAATCAATGCATTTAGCGATGGATTAACCGTTTTTTGCATTACTAGACCAGAAGAGACGGTCTCTGATTGGAAAGAGTGCGGCGATTGTTGCCATCGGCTGACAGTCTATTATCACTTTTGGTCTCTCTATTAGTCATTAAAATCGAGTCTTATGTGACAAACAGAATATGAGTGAAGTATGAGTGAAGCCAAACATGTTTTTGCGTTAGATTTTTAATATAATACATATATATGTTATATAAATATATGGCATTTGAGGCGCATATATACTATGAAAGGTGCAAAAAATGTCGATTCACACGCCATTGAGGAGATCTGGAGCTGTTGGCGCTGCTAGTCTTTGGAATTAGGCCGGCATCGCAACAAAGCCATCGGTTGAGGGAAGGAGTGGCACAAACCCAACCAATCGATAATAGATTCTGAGTGTCTATTCGGTATAAAAATTGTCTCATTTACGCAAGTCCTGGTCCAACGGTGTGGGCGAACAGCACTTCTCTATTGTTCTCTCTCTCCCTCTCGTCAACCGACAAACGCAAGCGTAGACCCAACTGTCGAATGTCGAGCACAGCCATGAAGAACATCAAAACTACACCATTAGGTACCCATAAAGACAATCATTTCATTTCATATCTACCGGCACTCGGCTTTGGTCGCCTCTGACCATTAAATTTCAAAAGAGTAACTCTCGGCACTGCCCTCACACCGAACCAGAGCCTTATTTCCTGGCAGTGGAGTCGGATGTGTCGACAAAACAAATATTGTGTCGAATTTCAATTATAATAACCGTTTGGCACCGAATTCGAGGCTCGATTCCAAGATATGTATTGTCGAGAATGGCTTAAGTCTAGCGCTTCCGATACCAAAACAAACCGATTTATTCTTATAACTAATCCCGAAGTCTGTGCTCATCAATGATTGCAAAAAACGCTTCAGTTTTGGGGAACCGTTTGTTTCAGATTCGATGCTTCATATCATAGAATTCAAAATATTGTGAAGACATGAAGTCAATGGTTCAATGGCTCAAATCATCAGAGAAGAGGTTCTTCGCCTTCTTATGGGAGAAGCCGTCAAAAGACGACACACACCTATCGATGACTGCGACGACATGAGGTTCAAGACATCCCTTTCCGGATAAACGAGGACTCGATTCCGCTAACAAATGGCAAAAAATATGAAAAGAGGAGACGCAAAGACCCAGAGGTTAGTGTTATTGATATCAGTATCTGTGTAACCATTTTTTCATAGAAATGATTCAAAGTCTGGACTGTTTTGTTGTTGTGCTGTGTTTTCAATAATTGCTGTATATTTCCATCTGATATAAATCATATGAGACAATGATTTTTTTGTCATTCTGTGTTCAGCCAATGCCATATCCAACAGAACCTTATCTGAATGTGCTCTCGATATAGGGTGCGGCAAATGCCTGATCCCTGAGTGAGTCACTGACTGCCACTCTGTCTGCTATGTTCTCAACGCTTTTGTGTTTTACTATATAACTCTCTCTCTCTCTCTCTCTCTCTCCTCTCTCCATCCCTCTCCTCTCAATTCTAATATGAAAGCTATACTATTGAATGACATTAACTTTCATTCTCTGGTAGTATAACATTAAGCAATGCTTCTAAGCGTAGGACTAATATTTGTTAACTCAATGTTCAGACACTGTGTAAAACACTTTTGGATTCTCTCCCATCAGTTGCCCAACGAATTAGTGCCAAATATTTCGCTAATTTGTTATAACATTCAATTCTCTTAATAAACAGCTTATGTTTGTTTGAAAAAACGGTTATTCCCTTAAATCTTTCGGATCTAACCTCTCGATCGCATATAATGACTATTATTTGTTTCTATACAATTACCGAATCAATCACCTTGCTTTTTCCAATTCCTATTTTAACAATACAACTGAATTTACATTATTTTTATTTAAAAGTTTTATTCAAACTTTTAATTTTGATATTTAACAAAAAATGAAATTATCTTTAAGTATTGCCAAATTAAACTTAGTATAGATTGAGCAAGAACTAATCAATTAAATCATATTTGAAACTATTGCGAAGCTCTATTACAAATTAGGACATGATCAGGTTAAATTTTGAAAATTAATCTTAGTTAAATGGTTCTTAAAATTCCATTAATTCTTAAAAGCAATTAAAATATGTTTGAAATTATTGATTCAAATCTATTCACTGCTATAATCAGTAGAAAAGAAATCAAATTTTGAGAAAAAGAAAAGTCGTTTAGTATTTTGTCGTTTTGCATGTCGTCGACGATTAACCGAAAGGAAGAGAAGAAACCAATTGACTGATAAGAATGGAATCAAAAACGAGATAAACAAAAAATGACATCAATTCTAATGATAGTTGAGGTCATTCTTCTTTGATTTGATGATTATTATGAAAACTACACGAAATCGTTTAAATTGATAATTTTAAACAACTTATTTAAATGACATAGTTTATTTTCAAATACATAATTAGTTATGTCTTCCAGTGATTCTTACTTTTTTTTCTATCTCTATGCTAGATAATATTTGTTTTCGATCTAGATTAAATGTTAATAATATGGCTTCACTTAAATATTCTGAAATCCAAACAAATTAATGATTTTCTTTATAAATATATTCAATATTTATATTCCAATTCTTATTTCTATAAATAATATTTGAGATCTTCTTTAGTAGTATTTCTTTTTATATAATTATTCAATAGATTTATACTCTGATATTATTTACTAGATTTTATTCTCTGATAAATATATCCAACAATACAATCAATGTTTGAAAATTATTGTTTAGGATTCCTATGTTGGGAACTAATCTTCAATAGAGAAAAGGCTCCGATTTTTAGAGGAATTGTTTTTGTCGATAAATTATTGATAAATCTTTTGGCAAAAGCTATCCATTAGATCAGAATCAATAAGTTTGCAGAAATTATGGCTCGAAATACAAATACGATATTAATTTTTATATATTAGAAAATATTAAGCAATTATAGCGATGTATATAATATATAACAATTATATGCAAATATAATAGAATGACCACTCTTATAGTGTTTCTGTTAGTCACGCAATAAGAAGAATCTCGTGAAACACCACAATATAAGCCCCGATTTTGAGTCTTTAATATTTCATATTCACTATATTCACAATTCAACACAAATTTAATGAAAATACCTTAAATTGTTTAAAGATAAAACATAATTATCATTTTAGGCTTTCATTTCTACCTTGATCATTCCCTTTGAATTATTTTGACATTATAAGAGAGTACATAAAAGACAGTAAAATAGCTATTTTTAAATATTTAACAGATTAATAATATTAGCGTTTCGTCTCCACATTTATTTATTTATACTTTTAAATAAATAATTATCCTATTGAACCAGCATTTAGATTGAGCAAGGTATAACAGAGTATAGATCCTACTATTTGATGGCATAGACCTAAAATATTGATGAATTGTTGGCTCAATTCATAAGTGTTTTCAATTACGTAATGAGTAGTTTTGTTATTCATTTTAAAGATTAGTCGAGAGAATGAAAATGAGACAAAATTTATGCCAATTGTGAGCTGGGAATGGGAATGGATGGATGGGTGGGTAATCAGTGAAAGTAATGTATTGATCCAAAGCTTAATATTGCAAATATAACTGTTTAAAAAATAGTAGCGCTGTTCCCAATGCTGTTCCAAATGCTGTTCAATAAGCACTTCTCGTATTCATTTTTAAGCCCTAAATATAATATGAGGTGCGGTCCGAACGGCCGGGAGTGCTGAAGGAAAGGACGGTTGCATTTGTGTAAACGAATGTGAAAGTTGTCAGAACAAAGTCGCAGGAAAAAACAAAATTCACTTTTTTGGACTTCCACTCCACTCCACTCGACTGTAGTAACCATTCGTTTCATTCATTCACTTTAAGTCATTCATATTCGCGAATACTATTGTGTTTATGTTGTGTTACATTGATTAGTCGAAAAATGGAGAATGGACATTTCTCTAATTGTACTCTTATTAGAGCGCTAATTCATTTCAAAATGATCTAACCATGATACATTTTCATTGAATTAAATTTTCTCAATTTTTTAATTTTATTGTTTTCAATACAATTAAAGAATTTGATTTAATTGATGTGATTTTGAATATACTTTTTGAGTGACTTCAAGTAATTTTGAGTATAAGGGTAGTCATGGAGTCATTAATTCTGAGCTATTGTTTCGAAGAAAGAGGTTCTCATCGATAATCACTGGAAATTAGTTATTGATTCGCGTATCGCATGTTTACAGACATTCAAATTGAAGTTTAGTTTTTGCACAAATATTGTGCTCTTTTAGGACAGTATATGTTGTGTATTGTCTATGGTTTCGGTGATCGTTCACACATAGTATATGAGAGACACATTGAGCCCAAGCATTACCACCTGCTCATTACTATCCCCTATTGGGCTCAACCAAAACCTTGTTATACATTTGGGGGCAAAACTCTGGTAGAGAATAGTGAAGAATAGCTGTAATAATGAGCGTAAAAGAACAGACAGATTTAGCTTAGAGGGGGTCTGACGGCTGCCAGCATTTTGCATACCATACGCGCGTACATGTGGTACGTGCACAGCCAGCACATATACGCACTCATTGATAGTTATACTCTTGCTCACAAATTATCCCCTCTCTCTCTTGGTTTCGAACCATCCAAAGGTAACAGTGAGTGGATTGCATGAGCAGATCAACACATGGCTCAACACAATCCAGACTATGCCTGTATTCCTCTCCCGTATGTACTCTCTGATTGACTCTCTGGGCAGAGATGTTCTCCTCGATGCAAATTTTAAAGTGCGTCCAATTTATAATAACAATACTTTTGGTTGAGTTCCCCCTCAAAAGGCCATAGTCTCGACTCGACCTTATTTGAGGCTTCTTTTGCACAAATAGTGACGGCTTTCTCTCAACAATACTGAAGCGCCCGTTCGCCACGTGTTGGCGCGTGTTTTCCCTATGCTATCAACTAATACGTCATATAGTCTTTCATATTATATGAGTTTCAACGAATCCCTCCTCAAAGCAAATGAACAGCGAATAAGCCTCTGAACAGAGCTCTGGCCACTGAACACAGAATATATTCAAAGGTAATTCCGACTGTCAATGAAGCCAAACATTTTTATATTTGTGCAGATCGTTTGAATTCTTGTCCCTCAAACAGGGGTCAGTCATCTCCAGTCACTCTCACACTTCAATTGAGTTCGGAACAGAATTTATGTGTTTTGTCTCATATGTTGTTTCGGTGTATATATATATTTAGTGTCGTTCCTTACTTGTGCTGTTCTGGTCTGCCATTAAGCCAGTTGTGCTCAACTTTGTGACACTCAAAGTAAGTTTGAAAATAATATCCAATAGTTTTATTACAAACGTTAGAAACGTTCTCTCTTTGCGATCAAACAAATGGTTCGAAACAATGTTATTGACTAATATTTTATTGAAATGTTGTGCCATATCTTGAATTTAATTTTCTATACATTCTGTATATTTATGTCTGACTTTCTAACAAATTATCAAATGTTGTTTCCGATGACATTAACGTTCATTTGGAGCCAATATTTCTGTTGAATAGTTTTAAACAAAGCTATTAATGTGTGTCCGATAAAAAGCTGCTGTGAATTCGTGAACCGGTATATCGCCGTTACTTCAGAGCATATCCACAAACATCTGTAGTCTTTCAAACAAAAAGCGGTATTTTCTCATATTTTAAGACTTTATATAAGATTCTGATATAATTTTATTGCTTTGTTTCCATTAAAGCTTTAGCCGCACTAATCAACAAACTGTCCGATCAATTATTTAAAAATTTATTCAGTCTATGAGTATATAACCAGTGCTGGTGATCACAAATGCATGTCCACTGCACGGACTCAAAAATTATTTACTCGATTCGGAGTGAATAATAAACTCATCTAATTTATTGTGCGCTCAGAGCATAAAATATTCAAACATTTAATTATTTGATACATAATTGGGACCATTGACCGACTGTTGCTCTACTCCGATGACTGTGTCTGTCGATCATCTGTGAGTCTGTCGTATGTCGTGTCACAGAACTGAACCAAAAGTGAAACAACTTTTCATTCATTTCATTACTGCAGAATATTATTGCTTTTATAAAATTTTTTTATTTGTTTGGAAACTAAAAATAATTTTATTATCTTTAATAGGAATTCAATATATATATAATTATATTGAAGTGAATATTATTTATCGTTTTTATACTCATTTAAAGCAATTTATTTTAATTTTGAAGAAAAAACAAATTTATTTCACAACTGAACAGTAAATTCATATTCGTTTCGATGTCTGATAACAAGCCATAGATTGGAATTTCCGAAGAGAACAAATATTTTTTCATTGGGTATTCCTCTTTGACTGAGTTCACATCTGAACAGGACATATGTGCGCTTCCAAATGAATGCCATCCTCTATACAACTGAACTGTTCTCTAACTCCACTCAAAGCTTTTAGAGCTCCCCTTCTCTTAATGTAAAAGGACTCAAACTTTTGTATTGATGAGAGAGAGAGAGAGAGAGAGAGAGAGAGAGAGAGAGAGAGAGGCACAGATGGGAAATCCCTTTCACACGCGCCAGACACGCGCGCTTTGCGGACCCCGACCGCCAAAAAAGCACCGGAAGTTGGCGTCTGAGCTTAGATTAGGTGCGCTCTGCCTCACAATGCTCTGAGTGAAGGAAATTTTTTTTTGGCTTCAGTTGTACTCCAGGTTAGGAACTGACACAACACTCCGGCAAAAAAGTTCTTGGTTTTGTTTTCGTCGATTTATATATATCGTCGATCGAAACCGAAACAGGAATTCTGAGACACAAAGCACGAGAACACAGGAATTCCCGCACACCTGGACTATTCCAGCACTCAATTATTCAAATACAGGGATAGCCAAAGGAGTTCAGACCCAATAGAGTCTATGCAATATTTACAATTATCTAATGTTTCATACATTTTGTTTGAGAATCGCTTAAATTAAAAAATACTCAAATAAACAGACGATTAATAAATTAATATAAATAATAATCAATAATTAACTGAATATGAAGTTTAATATTTATTTTGTCCACAATATTGGAAAACAAGTTTCTACTTGGATTTCAATCAAAATAAATAAATAATCAAGGTATTTCTAATATAATTTTTGAAATTTCATTTCTTTAAGAATAAGTGAAAGAGAAATATAAATTTGTGCCCTACTCCTCGTGTTCACTTCGTTGCCTCGATGTGTAAATGAGTACCATAAGGCACGCGGTGAATGCCAAGAGCTAAGGCCTTATTCACACTTGGATTTCGACAATTTATCACTTCATTTATGCAAACAATTTATGCGAAAATATTCGTTTCCCTTAAGATTTGAATTCAAGAATAAAAGGAATTTCAAAAATCATTTGGAATATGAAATCGACTTTGAATTCAATTCAATCTGAATATTATTCAAACTTTGAATTATACTTTGAGTAATTCGATTCCAGTCCTATTTGATCCATAATAGGGACTATATTTGTGGAATATTCAACATGACCATGTCATCTGACAATCTCTAATGAATCCCTTTGAGGGGAGGAATAAATGTTAGAGTTTTTGGTTTTGAGCTGTAATTGAGAACTCTGTATATGAAATACATATCCAATGATTGCTTCCCTGAAGTAAAGGTTCGAAATAAATAACGAATTTTGAAGAATAGATTTTACTTTTGCTATGGATAACAAGGTCTTCAAATCATTCAGAATTATTTGAAATGTATTTTTGGAGAAAATGTATTATTTGCTCAAACACTCGATGGATGCGGTGCTCTATAACTTCACTTCAGTAGGTTTGTTGTTCTCTTCCTTTTTTTATAAAAACACTGCAATTTTTGATATATTTTTTGATTTCACATCATTTGGTTTTCAGGTTTGTTTGCTTTTGACTTACGATCAGTTATTTATCATATGATTAAATGTTTGGAAAAGTTTAACTCAAAAATGAAAACATTCCCTCAGAAAAGGAATTTATGGCCTCTCTCTCTCTCTCTCGCTCGCTCTCTCTCTCGCTCTCTCTCGCTCTCTCTCTCTCTCGCTCTCTCTCTCGCTCTCTCGGCGCTCTCTCTT